>JASANB010002454.1:0-19555 GCA_030248155.1 Sabatieria punctata | reverse complement strand
AGTAAAAAGAAATGTGATCATTTTTTTGAGAAATCAAATCTGCATCAGCAGCAATTTTAAACACAACCGTTTTATAGTTTTTAACAAAACAACACTGCTTGCATGTAGTACGTACGTATGTATGCAAAGGTTTATCTACAGTTAAGTGTGGTTTTTGATCAGGTAAGGCGTAATCAAAGATGTCAATTACGCAAAACCAACCACTAACCGCACCTCATTAGCTCGGAATCACCTGTCCTCTAGGTTCAATCGTCAGTCAACGTGTTTACCGACTGTTCTATTCATAGAATATGGACGTACATAAAAGTCTGTGTGTAGTTGTGTTGCTGCTACTGTTCAGATCAACCACCAGCTACAAGCTGGAGAGCGGTGCAACCAAAACTACAAAGAGAGACGGAAAATGGCTACTGGCACATTATTTACAGCTGAAGAAAGTTCAGCACACCATCAAAGACTACTTGAAGAGTCGGAGAGGAGTGGAGAACACCACTGAAAGGTCCAGATCAGATGGACACACCTACTGGGGAAATTGGTGATAGCTAGCTAGCTAACTGACTGACTGGGTAATTAGAAGAATAAATGCAGATTCGTATCATTCAAAACTATTCGGTATTATTAATCGATTCAGTACTTCGTATTCGGCTACATCTCTAGTCAAAATTCACGCAGCATCAGGCCTAGACAGGTCGGAAAAACCGAAGAGGCCATACATGTGCTAGGGCTACCCCTCCTGACGATGATCTGTGTAGGGGCGGGATAGCAATACCCCCTAGCGTTAGGCCACCCATGGGCCCATCACGCAAACCCCATAGAAGTCATAGAACTTAATGGTGAGCTAGAGGTCAGGGAATCTCCTAGATTCTTTAATGAATCTCAGGAGATCTCTGAGTTCACAACTTCTAATATCCTCAGGTGACATAATGTCACCCAATAGGGTACGCCTTCAAATTGCAACTAAGGCAAAGCATTGTCCTCCATTGTACTATTAGGTGATGGTACCATTAGGCGGCCCTTCCGAATCAGTCAAGGGTCAAGGGTCATGTTCAGCTGTAAGGCTAAATGCGCTGTTTTTAACTATGCATGGCTAAGTGGCACTAAAATCATGTCTCGTTAATCATATAACTCGTTAACTTATAGCTAAACAAGCCACCTGCCCTGATTGTTTCTAACTCGAATCCTGGGAATTTGCCCCTAACTACCGGCGAGCACGCGAGCGACCGTCGGGTCGGCCACATATTTTTGGGTTGCTATGTTCATTAACGCGCTGGAACCAGTTGCAGACGATGCACGACGCACCAACAAGTTTGCGGAAGCAGCTCACAGAGTTTCGCAGAAATGAGAAAATGATGCGGCGCGTCCATCCATCTAGCGCTTTATAAACGCGCTCTGTGACATTGCGTATGTACATGGGCCGGAAAAATGGGTTTGGGTTCGGGGTAGTCAAAATCCGAAAATTTGAGCGGTGTAAGTAACTCCCCAGCCCATGTATGGCGACAAGGGGAGAAATGTTTTCTTCTCCACTAATGAGTGCTCAGTGAGATGGAATTTATCGATGCTTGGTGTTCCACTTATTTATTAAATGAGTGATGCTTTGCTATTTGTTATGTTTTATTGTGTTGTGTTGTTGCTTGTTGTGCTATGTTTTGATCTGCTGTGCTGCGGGAAAAAATTATTTTTGCGTCGTCATGTCCAGTTCGCTATCGGTTTTCCGTTTCACAGTGTTGCCGGCTGGTCGAATCGATGGGCAACATTGCACCGAACCGACCCCTTTGTTACATGGGCTACAGTTATAACCAGCACTGTACTTTTGAGACAGACAGACAGACAGACAGACAGACAGACAGACAGACAGACAGACAGACAGACTGACTGACTGTCTGTGCATGTTACTGGCAAGACAAAGATGGGCGTTGAACGCCAATCTATATCAGTGTTAAAATAAGCGATTTACACACGCTCCCTACTTTCCGAATCGGCCTACAACCTATCTCCACTAATACAGCGCAGAGACGTGTTTTTGCGTTGGCGCCAGGCCTGCGGAGCCAAAAACTCAGCCGCAACCAGAACGTTACTGATAGTGGCCTATTTCTAGGCAAAGGTAGATCAATAACAATACCGAAAAAGCTGAGCGAAAAGAATCGATTCTGTATAATTAGAAGCAAATTACAGTTCTGCTGCTTAGCAAATCGGTGACTAAAAGAATTATCGTATAAGCTCTGCTATATTTTTGTTGAACCGGCTTCCTAAAGCTAATCGTGGGTAGAAGTTGGAAAGTTCTTACGGTGCAAATCAGAATCAGGCATTGGTCCAACACCCAGAAAGCTTGTACAGAAAGCAAAACAATGATAGCCTCATCCCCACTGCTAACTAAGCACATCAAGAAAAAACCAAAGTACCGAGAAGTACAGCCAGGCACTTAACGCCATATAAGGTGGATGGATGGTCCGGGCCGTAGACCCTGCTTAGCCACTGCCTGCGGGCCAATCACGCACACCTATACCCTGCCCTTCCTTCCCTACTAGCCGGCACGCATGCTCCGTGTCAGTCTTAGCTGTCCACTTTCCCGTATGTCCTACACATGTGTGGTTGCTATTGTTAGCTTAGGTGCTTAGGCAGCTCCAGTCAGAAGTAATTTACCACTCGCTGTCAACAGTTTCGGTGGTCTGGGTGGGGCTTTGTCCCGCGACCTACTCTTTGCGGCAAGAAACTTGTTCTGCCGAGTGGATGAGCGCACGACCAAGCGCACAGTGGCTTAGCGGCCTAAACCACTACACCAACTGTGCCGGCTATGCTATATAGGCAGACATGGGCAAAGGGGGCTGAGGGGGGTTGGCCCCCTCAGGCTCTGACCTACCCCCAGTGCTTATTTTAGCTTATTTTAACCAAAAATAAGCCAAAAAACCTTGATTTTAGCCAAAAATCGGACTTTTTTTGGCTTACCACCCCCTCAGGCCCCCTCAACCGCTCCTACCCCCTCAGGAATTGAAAATTCTACCCCCCCCCTCAGCCGAAATGCTAGCCCATGTCTGTATATAGGGTACCGGTACTTATATGGTACGGTCCTATTGAGTAGGGATGGCCAAAGCACGTTCGCGCGGCGCGGAAGAGAAAATACAAAAACACAGCCAAAAAGTGGTCCAAAATGGTTTTTGCAACTTCAAGCGCAAATGCTTTTTTGCGTTCTGTTATTGATAGGAGGATGTGATGCATTTATATGAAACAGAGTGTGAGCTATCGAATAGGATGCATTTTGAATCATAATTCCGCCGTTAAAGGGCACTTTCCTCTCGAAAACTGAATTCGTCGTTTTTCAATGTCCATTTTCTGCCAAAAGGAGACTTGATTCAAATTTTGTTCAACCGGATTTAAAATCAGCGCAACTTGTTACTTATATAACACCACTCTATTTCCTAGTGCAGTTTGACGCGATCCCCACAATTTGGATTCTTTCTTAACTACTGAAAATCGGCTTTTTCGTGGATTTTTTTCGTTTCCCTCGTTCTTGTGAAAAAAACGACGAATTCGGCGCAAGATGTTCAATCGGTTCCGTATATTGTAGACTTCAGGCTTTCGAATGATGTAAGAATTTTCTCTCTGCTCTTTGCCGTTAACCCCACAAACGGTGTTGAAGTTTCTGTACCCCTTAAGTTTTGCCATTTCCGTCTTTTATTGTACTCAACACGTGCAATCATACTTTTTCGCATTAATTTAGCTGTGCGACGAATATTCACATCTTTCTAGTAGATTTTAAACAATCAAGTTGGTTGCACCTTCGTAACTCGCGGCCTACAAAATCAGCCACCGCTGGAACGGCGACAAAGTTATAAACACTAATTTGCGCGATATGACCCACGCGGCTGTTATGAACCCGCATTTCTCCAATTTTCATGGAATCAAGTGCGGTTTTTGCGTAAATTATCATATCCGGTCATGTTATCGGCGGTTTTAGCATATTTTTTGTTGTAGCGTGAATTTTGGAAAACCATTGGCCATACCTATATTGAGAGTTGAAATTTTGATTTTCACATATCCGGTCCAACAAACATGGCGTGATAGTTGTAGGAACATTTATACTAGACTTGCAAACCGTAAATACATTCTGTGTCGGGAGTTATACGCTCCTTAACTATGCTATAAAAGTTTTGCCATCGATTTTCTAGGAAACAAATCGGGTTCCTAAGCTCATATTTGGGGGATTTTTTGCACCTTTTCGATTAGTGTTAAGAAAACGGAGTCAAAATGCAAAAAAAATGTGGAAAAGTTTTTGAGATACGATTAGTTTGCCGAATTCATTTCACCGAAACTCAGTTTGCCGAAAACGTTTCGCCAAATGTTCAGTTCGCCGACTGTACGATTCGCCGAATGTTCAGTTCGCCGAATCGAAAATAATATATCCGGGTAGCTAATTTATGAGCTCTGCCATGCTGTTATGAGAATAGGCGTTTTTTGGACTTGTTTCCGGACCCCCCGAGATCTCCAGACGCCTTCCAGATTTTTCTAGCCCTTGTATGCCACTATCCGTTTAATGCGATTGGTTCAATTGGCGCAGTCATATTAATTCATACACGCAGCTATGCTAGCGATATAATAATAAGATTTAGCTGGAAGGAAAGGCGAACTCAAAGCAGAATTACAAGAAGACAAGTGGAGGTGGTTTCAGATGGTCGAAAAAATTTTATAACTGAAAAAAATGACCCCTGTGCGCGATGCCTAATTTCGGATATCTCTATGGTCGTATGCAGAATTGATAGCGCTACAATATTCTGCAATGAAAACATGTCAGACAGGGGGTTTGGCGATCAAAGGAGGTCGTAAAAAATGTTTGCCGATTTTTTTTGCATTTTGACTGCATTTTCTTAAAACTAATCGAAAAGGTACAAAAACTCCAAATATGAGCTTAGAAAGCGATTTGTTCGCGAGAAAATCGATGGCAAAATTTAGGTCCAATAGTTAAGAAGCGCATAACTCCCGACTGGAGCGTCGAATCGATTTACGGTTTGCAAGTCTAGTATAAACATTGCACTACAACTATCACACCATGTTTGGTGGAAATTTCAACTCTCAATACCAAGCTTCAATCGAGTAGAGACTGGCCCATTCTATTTTGGCCATCTTCATCTAATAGAGGAGCATTCTCAGTGTTAAGCAGAAAAGCCAGAATAAAATCTCCTTCTAACCGGTACTTAAGTTTAGTCGGGGAGGGGCTATCCTTGTTGGGCACCGTGTACATTAAACAGCAGAGAGCACTCTAATTAATAAGCGCATACTTTTCCTTGGAGAACTGGGCGAGAGCTGCGGTCGGCAGCGTGAGTAGAAGTGAGCGATCGTTTTCGATCAGCAATCCCATCCAACGGCGCTCTAAGGCCGACGGCAGCTGCAACACAACCGACAGATCGATCCTGCGCTCTGCTGAAGAAGATACTCGATTTTCCTGAAAAAAAACACATCTAACTAGACATGAAGGGCTTTTACCCCAATACCTAGTAAAACTTTACATTAGATATTTTAAAGACTTTTTGGCCTTTTGCAGACTTTATTTGAATATTCTAAAACGGATTTTAGTTGAATAAAATGAGTTCAGATGACCTTGATTACAGGCATTACGATATTATTATGGATTTGCAAAACTGACTTGATTTCTTCATTAATCTAGTTTCATGTAAAAAATACATAGCAAAATATGGTTTTCTGTTCTGTCGGACATTGGACAGTAATTAGTTTAATAGATCAGCACATCAGGATTGGCTTGCCGTCAGAACGGCAAAACTCTAAAATTAACCTCTGAACATGCTTCTTCTACATAGCGGCAATTCTACTCACTTTTCCAGCACCAATTTTATAAGAAAACAAATTTTCCCGCAAATCCCTAACATTTTTCGCAATTCCTTAACTTTTTTCATAGCTTCAAAATGTCTTTTTGGCAATGAAATCCATCATAACGACTTTATAGGCTTCAAAATTCCCACTTCCACAAATTCCATATTTTATGGAGTGATTCTGAAAAATATTCGGTATTGGGTTTTCCGATATTGTTTCATCTCTAAACCTAACAACTTCGGTTTGACATGGATAAAACATAACAAGAAAGAACGTACGGTAATGGCCAGTAAGGTGGACCGCGACAACACAGGGGGCTCTGATTTGAACCCCACACCGCTGCTCCCTGCGCACTTTGCAGTGACATTGGCTTGGGCGGCATGGGGCGCGTCAGGAACACCACCCGACGCCCCCGCACAGCGTAGAACAACGTTCTCCTCCCTCCTCCTCCTTCGTACTCTTCCTGCAACTCCTTAACTACCCACTCACTCACACATGCAACAGCTCCCGGCCCACCTGGGGAGGGGTTTGGGTCGAGGGGTTTCGCCCAGATGGGGTCCAAATTTTCAAAAAGCTCCAAAACGCCTGGAAATGCGTTTTTAGCACGCTTTTTTCAGTAAGGACGTTAAAAACGGATATTTTAAGCGGTCAAATAGCGTTTTAGAGCTAAAACAAGCAAAAAAATGACAAAAAGGTCTTCCAAAAACACCGATTTCTCCTAAATATCGGCAGGAATTCGGTTCCCAAAGGCTTTTCAAGCGAATTGGCTAAAAAGTAGTGATTTCTGACCACGTTGTCAGTAGGGTTCCGACGATATATCGATATCAATATCGATAACGCGATATTTTGCATCGATATTTTCGATTTTTTGTGCGGAAAAGCAGGAAAAAATAAAACTGACACTTAAGCTTATTTATCTCGAAAATAGTAAAAAGCGGTTTTTCCTGGAGAACTCAGAAATCGATGGTATAGTCAAATCCCAACAGTGGCATGATAGCTCTCAAATGTCAGAAACAAAAATTTCTCGGCATTCTCAGCTTTCAGACAGCAACGCTTAGGTTCTTAAATGTCTGCAGCAACACTGAAGAGCTGCTCACTCTGCATACGAAGCAGGTGCAGAAGCAGACATGCGCTAGCATTTCGGCTGAGGGGTGGTAAATTTTCAAATCCTGAGGGGTACCGTCAGCTGATGGGTAGTTGAAAGGATGGTAGCAAAAAGTCTGAAGTCAAGTTTTTTTTGGCTTATTTGCCGTTAAAATAAGTTAAAATGCGCCATTCTGTCTAAGCTCATTTATGCCTAATGAGGGTGGGGCATCGGCCTAAGGGGTAGTGTTCCGACGATATCAAAATTCGTCGATATTCGATATCGATATCGATATTTTCAACTCAATATCGATCGATATCGATATCGATATCGATATTTATAGTTATGCAAGAAAAACCGAAAATTTGATAGAGCAAACTGCTATCGCTGCTTATCAGTCAAGTACTGATGCAATCAGCGATCTGATATAAATTAAGCAGAGAACAGAAAAGGTAGTGGCCCTTCTGAAGCCCTTCAATAAAAGGTTGATCCCCTCAGGCCTATGCTCCGCTCTCATTAGGCATAACGAGCTCAGACAGAATAGCGTATTTTAACTTATTTTAGTGACAAATAAGCCAAAAAATCTTGACCTTAGTAAAAAAATCGGACTTTTTTGCTTACCATCCTTTCGACCACCCATCAATCTGCCGGTACCCCCTCAGGATTTGAAAATTTACCACCCCCCTCAGCCGAAATGCTAGCCCATGTCTGCTTCTGCCCTCGTGCTCCTGTTTTAAATGTTATTGTTTGTTTTTTAGTTTCACTGACCTTTCGGACAGCTCAGGACACCTCTCGCTCTTTTCAGAGCCATTCAATGGGGTAGCCCTGCCTACAAACAACCCTGCCCGTTGTTGCTGCCATTAGGTGCTTAGGCAGCGCCGGTTCGGTTCCCATTTACCTACTGGCCATCACCGGCTTTTGGCGGTCCGGTTTGGGCTTTACGTCCACTACTTCCAGTCGCTTCGACCAGCTTCGAACCCACAAACAACGGCTCTCACGGATGCCGGGGTCGCCTTGACACACGGGATTGCATAACTACCCGTGGCCAAGACGTGACAAGTGTGCGGAGTGAGCAGCTCTTCAGTGCTGCTGCAGGCATTTAAGAACTAAGTGTTGCTGTCAGAAAGCTGAGAATGCCGAGAAATTGATGTTTCTGAGAGCTATCATGCCACTGTTAGGTTTTGACTACCATCGGTCTCTGAGTTGTCCAGGAAAAACTGTTTTTTTTTTCAGTTCCAGAGAGATAAACTTGGTGTCAGTTTTGTTTTTGCCCTACTTTCCAACCCGAAAAATATCGAAAATATCGATGCGAAATATCGCGATATCGATATCGATATCGATATTGGAAAAAGGGTCGATATATCGACTTTTCGATATCGATATCGATATATCGTCGGAACCCTACTAAGGGGTCAACCTTTTCATTGAAGGGCTTCAAAAGGGCTAATATCTTTTCTGTAATTTCTACTTAATTGCTTAATTGTTATCAGATTGCATTGCTGATTGCATCACTGCTTGACTGATAAGCAGCGAGAGCAGTTTGCTCTTTCAAATTTTCAGATTTTCTTGCATTACTGTAAATATCGATATCGATATCGGTCGATATTGAGCTGAAAATATCGACATCGAATATCGTCGAATTTTGATATCGTCGGAACACTAGTTGTTAGTACTGGAGCCACATGTACTTGTATTTTCGGGTCGGGGCGTCCCTTAACCTGTCTCGGGGCACGGGGGTTGGCCTTTCCAGATTTCTGGACAGACTTTAGTACTTGTATTTTTCGGTCGGGGGCCCTGAACTGTCTCGGGGGTGAGGAGTAACCCAACCCCTAGTACATATGAGAGGCAACCCTGTCAACCGCCCAACTGCGACATTCCTCTAGTTTACTCTCCTAAAAGCGTAGACCGACCACCTACCGTATCCTTGGTATGGAAACGTTTCCTGAGCATTAGTAGACTACAAAATTGTATTCATGGGTTACTGTAGCTACCGTATTCCGGGTTAGGGTATTTTTCAAAATCGGACTATTCTGCGAGATTTTAACGGATTTCAACCGGGTTTTCGTTGGAACAGGGGTAACAGGGGTTTAACACGCTAAATCGATTGCACACCCTTCCGAAACAATTATTACTGTAACTACCGTAACGCGGGTTACGGTACTCCGGTTACGGTAATTTTAAAATTCGGCATATTCTGCTAGTTACGTAGGGAATTTTTACCGAATTTTCCATTTATACCTAAACCTAAGCGTAAGCCTAAGCCTGAGCCTAAGAAACGAGCGAAACAATTTTATTTTCTAAAAACTACCGTAACGCTAACAATAACCGATTGTAACTATTTTTGTGGTCCATTGATGCTGTGAGTATGGAAAGCATGTGAAAAAGACAGAAACCTACCGTTTATTACTACTGTTCATAATCAACGGGTCTAACATTTTCTCCACTTTCGGTTTACAGCTTGTTCACAGAAGAAGCCACAGCTCTCAGCAGCCTATCTAAACCAACCACACTAACAACCAAACCAGTTCTGCTTTTTTCTAGAAGAATTATCTTAAAAAGTTTAACCACTAAGTGGGGAGATCCCTCGAATTGCAAATTTTAAACACAGACGACTGAATGTTGTATCAAATGACTGCTGACGGTCTCTTGATTATTATTTTACACATCAACATCTAATTACTGCATGTTGTTATATTCAGATTTACCTCAGATACGTGTTTTTCGTCTCGGAACAAATCCAGTAAAACGTGCGCACCCAAATTGTAAATCTTTAACAAATATGACCGAATGCGGTAGGAAACAACTGCTTACGACCTCTATATTATTGTTTTACATACCAGCCCATTCATAACCAATTACTGCATGCTATCTCATCTCACATTACGCGATCTAGTCGTATTGCCTTACTTCATCGATTATCGGCCGTTTTCCCCCCGGAACCCCACTTAGAAAACTTGCTATAAAATTCATACGTATCGACGTACATTCGTGCCCAAGACAGGATCGCTAGACCATTACCCTAGCTACAGAAGTAGCACGGTTAGAAAGATTGGGATCGAAACCCTAGGACGGTGGCCCCCTTTTTAATTGACGAAAAATGCCTCACGAACTCCACTTACTAAAACAATCGTAGCATTCGAGTCCTCCGACAGATATATCCGCCCAAGTGCATATGATGATTTGCTATCGATTAAGCATAAACATGACAATATTCGTCCAAGCCCAAGGACGGTGGCTCTTTTCAAACAATAAATGGCCGAGAATGATCCACACTGAAAACACTAATCGGCGCAAGTAGTGGTCTCCCTAACAAAAGGCATAGAGATCTACATACATGGAGCGATCACTTTATTTTTACCTATGTAAGTCCAATTAGAAAGTCAATACTAAAGGAATAGGCAGGCATGACAGGTTTTGATGTAGATCAAGCATACTAAATTAACACAGACAACAGTTTAGAAGTTGATATTGCAAGCTCCAGACATGCTAACTAAAAATTACAGCGAAAATAAAGCAATGCTAAACTTACAGGTGAGTGGGCGGCTGGTCTGCTTGTGAGCGGCGGCCTCTACCTGCTGGCGTGTGTGTAATACACAGTGCCTAGCCTACGAATTTTGTCTGTCTGCCTGTCAAAATGGTTATATGTATTCATTGCCAAGAAAAGTTGGAGAAAAATCCCTCTCTGTTCTGCTCTTTCTCTAACCAATTCTTTATTTGCAGAGCCTGTTTTGGCAGAAGCTTGCTTGGCGACCGGACTGCCTATTCCATTCAGGTGGATCGTGTATGGATCGAGTTGTTCGATCGATCGGCTCGGACTCTATGGTTCTTGCCATCTGTTGTGCCGACTGCCATACATGTAACAGGTCATCCGCCGATGGGGGGAGGGGGGTGGGGGGGTCTGGCGCCGGCCGGGGGGGGGGGGTATGAGCCAAAGGGTGCGGGGAGGGGCGGGGCACTAAAAAACGCTCAAAAATCGAAAAAATCGCAATTTTTTTGGCTAAAAATTGCCAAAAATCGCTAATTTGGGCTGAAATACAGCTAAAAAGTGCTGTTTTGCAGGCGATTTTGGCAATTTTTGTGTGTGAAATTGTAAAAAATTGCAAAAATTTGCTCGAAAATTTACTTGCCAGAAAAATCGGAGGGGGGGGGGTCGGTGAAATCGTCTCGGGGGGGGGGGTCCCATCCGGGGGGTCTGGCCTAAGTCGGGTGGGGGCCAGACCCCCCAGACCCCCCTGTTACATGTATGCCGACTGCTATGGAGTGGTGAGACAAAACCAAGTGCCGATGAAAGCAGTGGCTGAAGTAGACCAAGTTGAACTGGCGGCGTCGCTTATGGAGAAGATAGAACAGTCAGGCACTTAACGCCGTTTATGGTACCGACACCATATATGGTACCACTACCACATATGGTACTAAAGTCTGTCTAAAAAAGGAGCGACCTGGCGGTTTTTTGCGAATAACTTTTTTGGGAGGACTCGGAGCGACTTGCGCCTCATAAGCAAAGTTGTAGACAAGGTCGAGCCGCGGTCTGCGGTTAATGCTAATCTGCGCTACGTCTAATCTGAACACTAATTTTCGCAACGTCAAAAAATGAGCTTTTTTCCTAATTGCGATGAAAATGAGTTGACTGAAGAATTCGATTCTAGAGTCCTTGGCGACTCCAACGATGCTTTCATGACGTGTCTAGGCCAAACCAAGCCAAATTTTAAATCTGAACAGAGTGGGACCATATATGGTGCCGCTACCGGTACAAATGCGAAGGTAGGGTGCCATATATGGTTTAGGTACTATAAACGGCGTTAAGTGCCTGACTGTAGAAGCCTTGTCTACATTACTGTGGAATACATATATGTATATGTATATGTAAAAAATACATATTATGTATTATTTTTGGAATACATATATGTATATGTATATGTTTATGTATTCCTCATAGAATATGTTTATGTATATGTATTCTGAGGCCACTATGTATATAAAATACATATTTGAAAATACATATTGAATTTCTGATGAAATGCTGTATTTTCAAGTCTCAGCCTGCCATCCATAGCATGAAATTACATTTTCTTAGGATGCCAATGTCTGAATTTGCTCCAGTGGTAGAAAAACCACAGATTTGTTGTTTTAATTAAGTAATACCATCACCGTGTAAACTGGTGCGAGGCGACCAAAATGAGTTCTAATGAGGGACCATTTAGAATTTCAAATTCAATGGATAAATGGCAGGAGAAAAATGCTCATTTGCTAGTTGACCTAGACGAAATTATTGGCCATTGCGGTTTCAAAAAACAAAGTTGATTGCACAGGTCTCCCATACAGAAAATGACTGACTGTACGTGGAGGATTTTTAACAGAACTTAAATGTGGAAATTATTACTAATTTGACTGACATACTGAATCAATTTCATGCTACTCAGGTCCAAGCGTAGACCCTTTCTAATTTCAGTCACAAGCAACTCTTTTAGCAGCATTTTTCAACTTAAAACCTGGCTTTGAAAAAATATGTATAATATGTATTTTATGTACATATTTTTTGAAAAAATACATATACATATTATGTATATGTATTCGTCATCGGAAAACATATACATATATGTATATGTATATGTTATGTATTCCACAAATTCAATATTTTGCCAACAGTAGTCTACATTGCTGACCAAGGTTACTGCTGACCTGACTCAGCTGTCGAATTCTGTCGATAGCAAGAAGACTTGTGCCTCCGTTCTACAGACTGCCAAAAACGGATTGCCTGTTACGTACCTAGGGATGGGCAACGTAAATTAAAATCGGTAATTTACGTACACGTTATTTCTGTTTTACCAGATTTTAATTTCCGTAATCGTAACGTGTTACGGAAATTAAAACGCCCAATTTCTTGCTGTAACGCGTTACGTAAATTAATTTCCGTAACGTCGTAACGAATAAGATTCCAGCCAAACGTAAATTAATTTTCGTTTTTCTTCAAAAATTGCTAGTAGGTAGTAGCAAAGCAATCGAATGAATATCGCGGAAAAAATTATAAAATGAACTGTATGCAATGCAAATTTTAATTCTGTGTTTGTTCGATTGGAATTGCATTCGTATTTTTGAAATCTAACTTCACACCAAAAGGAAGGGCAATTTTTAGGCAAACTATGTAAAATTTTCGGTTGGATTGCACAAAATTTTTAAGATTTCATGTTTTATACCTATTTTCAAACTGAAACTGTCAGAAAACGAAAGTACACTGCCCTGTAAAGTCTGATGTATGTTTTTCTGCCAGTAGAAAGGCTTATAGCTCAGAAAAGTTGCAAGCAGCGCAAAATATCTACAGTTTTTGGAGATATCGGTGGACTTGAACCTGAACCTATTGTCCAGGTTTTTTAGAAGATGGACTTGAATCTGAAATTTCGATGTTAGCTTTGACTTGAACCTGAACCTATTTTTCAACCCTGAACTTTCCAACAGTAGTACAACACCTACACATGAATTTATAGTTGCCTGGCTTTTCTGCCTATTTTCTTATACAGGGAGATAACATATTGACAAATTCAAGCTCGACCGTGAAATTGACCGAAATTAACCGGTTTAGCAATTCGAAGAGTGGGATTGGGCTTCTGTGCGACAGGGGCGAAAAATTTTCGAAAAATTAACCATAAAAGTCGCATTTAAGTTTCAGTAGTAACCAAAAATATGCCTATAATACAACAAAACAATGCGGTGGGCTCAGGATTCAACAGAAAAATCTGTTTTACGCTAGGAACGTAAATTAATTCACGTACGGAAATTAACTTGCGTATTGCTAAATTTTAATTTTCGTATTCGTTTAATTTCCGTATCCGGATTTTTTAATTACGGTAATTGTTATGCGTAACATAAATTAAAAATCGGCGCTTAATTTACGTTACGCGTTACGAAAATTAATTTACGTGCCCATCCCTATAACGTACCAACCCTTCGGCCTCGTACTGTATGACAGGACGCACTCTAAACTACTGTTGCTAAGTAAATTTAGTTGAAATATAATTTAATTATGATTTACTTACCAAACAATTTATTTGTATTAGTAAATTATATAAAAAATATAATTATTTTGATAATTTACTTAAGTTACTTAAGAGTCAGTCTCTGATTCGATCGAGTCTCCGCCCTTATCCCTATGTCAAGTTGAAAATCGAACTTTGGCGTAGAGACCTGTGCGTTGGTGCATTAAGAGGCATTCATGAGTTAACCCACTCGAAATGATGGCCCCTTTTTCTGTTATCCTCGGATTTGCAAATTGGAGATTCGGATTCGTTCTGAGGCTATCGATCCGAACTAAAGGTTCAGATTCGCAGTTCAGAATGGACGTTTTTGGTTCACCTCAGTCGAACCAAAAAATGCAGAACCATTGAAAGGTTCGGATTCAAGTCAAATTCCAGAAGAACCTTCGTCGAAAATTCTATGAACATTTGGGTACCCCAAGACGAACCTTTCAATGTCAAATCGGAACAACTTCAAGAACATATATACGAACATATATATGAACCTTTCCATGATCATTTCTGTACCTATCTGTTCCGTGCCTATAAATTGCGACCTTTTTTCGATATAAATTCTGTGCCTATGTTTTCTCTACCTATATCAAAGTGAACTGATGTTCTTTTCCTGTTTACTTTGCTGATGCAACAGACGTGTATTTACTAGCAGTTTAGAAACAAACAACCAAGACGTAGATGGCAAAGTCAAACAGGAGTGCAAGCATTACACATAGCATATTTGTTAGGTTTGCCATTACATTTCGTGTCATTGAAGAAGTTCGGCCTACGGTGAATGAGCCAGTCACACATACCAACACACAAGCGAACCTGACATCGGTAGCACATAGTGTTAGCGTCTATTCTTTGCGCGTGTGCCATGCAACGACCGATGGTTGTCTCGACAAGCCTTTGAACAGGGTGCGGCTTTAGGGCTTTAGGCGGAACCTTATATGAGGTCAGGTTGAGTGAACCAAGCGTTGGCCTTTGTGGTGGTCAGTTGTGGCTGGAGGAGAGCGAATCGTTCGTTCAACTTAGGCGTATCCGGTTGCAGAGGGGCATTCGGGTTAGCCTCCAGCAGGCGACCTGCCTGTTACAATTGGTAAAGAAGATCGAGTCTGAAATGCACTTGTCCTGTATTTGAACTTGAAAGCGTAAATGCTAACCTGAAAGCCCTGGCACTGGTATAGTTGCCGTCCACATCATGAAACCGCTGAAATATGCGGTGCGCATTTAGCACAGCCACTTCAATCAGCCTGATGCACCACCGCGGCACAAAAACTTTAACTAGACTTTAAACCTAACTTTAACTGAATCTAACTTTAAACCTAACAAATATGCTAGGAGAGCTAGGACCAAGGCCTCCTTGTAAACTTTTGTTGTGTTTGCTTGCTTTTTGTGTGAAATGTGAACGAGTTGGAAACCACTGGTGTGATCGAATTTAGGGTAGTCAGTCAATTGGCCGCACCCTTCAACAATTGATAAAACTTGAAACTAGTATTGGTCAGATCACTGTCACAATGGTTGTCCTGAGCTTTGATATCCAGCAGAACAAAAATTAGCAGAAATTTCACAATAGTTCTGATTGAAGTTACCCTCAAAACGAACATATTCAATGTTCGGGTATGCACATATTCATAATAGAAAGGCCCATGTAAAAGTTCATAATTTCCACCTGAAAATAAGTTCGTAATGCTGACTAAAGGTACATGTGGAGGTTCGGGCTGATGTCCCTATAGGTACGGATAAAGGTTCATGTGAAAGTTGGAGGCTGAACCTTCAACCGAAAAATCCGAACCAAAGGCTCGGTGGTACTTGAACATATAGGTACCCTGACATGAACAATTGAAAGGGTCAAAAACATCGCGAATCGGCTCGGAATTGAATTCTGATGGCTCATCGAAAGGTTCGTGACACATATTTGTGTCCGACGATTTCGGAGTGGGTTATGTTAAACCTTCAATGGGTTTATGGATTTGACGCTCCCATTCCCAGAGATACAAGCCGCCAAAAATCGGCCCGCTTAACTATGGGACCAAAATTCTCAACTCGAATTTCTTTGTACCAATAAGAGTTGGGACTAAAAAAGTGGGGATTTTAGGGCAACTTTTTGAGTAGTTTAAGAATTTTTGGTCCAAAATTATTTTTGAGTAAAAAATTTTTTTGCGACCACTCTTTGGGCCGGCCCTAGCTCAACTGGAACCCCCCTACACAGTTTTTTTTATTTCAGAATTTTGTAGCGCTATCAATTTGCCAGACTATGGTGTAAAGCATTTTGGGCTGCGATTCGACATTCGTGAGATATCTGTATCCGAATGCCAAACCATGCAGAATTTGCTAGTTTTGCAGTACACAAAACTATGATGCCGGATTGCTTTCATTATAATAATAACACTTGGGACTATAAAATTGGGGATTTTAGGTAACTTTGTGAGTAGTTTAGAATTTTTGGTCAAAAATTACTTTTTTGAGTAAAAATTTTTTTTGCGACCACCTTTGGCCGGCCCTAGCTCGTCTCAAACCCCCCCCCCTACACAGTTTTTTTTATTTCAGAATTTTTGTAGCGCTATCAATTTGCCAGACTATGGTGTAAAGCATTTTGGGCTGCGACCCGACATTCGTGAGATATTCGCATCCGAATGGCCAAAACCATGCAGAATTTGCTAGTTTTGCAGTACACAAAGCTATGATGCCGGATTACTTTCATTATATTAAGAGTAGCGACTATAAAATTGGGTATTTTAGGTAACTTTTTGAGTAGTTTAAGAATTTTTGGTCCCAAAAATTATTTTTGAGCAAAAATTTTTTTTTGCGACCACCTTTGGCCGGCCCTAGCTCGTCTGGAACCCCCTACACAGTTTTTATTTCAGAATTTTGTAGCGCTATCAATTTGCCAGACTATGGTGTAAAGCATTTTGGGCTGCGACCCACATTCGTGAGATATTCGCATCCGAATGGCCAAAACCATGCAGAATTTGCTAGTTTTGCAGTACACAAGCTACGGTTTTGGCCCATTCGGAGGCGAATATCTCACGAATGTCGGGTCGCAGCCCAAAATGCTTTACAACCAAGTCTGGCAAATTGATAGCGCTACAAAAATTCCGAAATAAAAAAACCTCGTGTAAGGGGGGGGGGTTCTAGATGAGCTAGGGCTGGCCAAAGGTGGTCGCAAAAAATTTTTACTCAAAAATAATTTGGACCAAAAATTTTTAAACTACTCAAAAAGTTACCTAAAATCCCCAATTTTTTAGTCCCAACTCATTGGTACAAAAGAAATTCGAGTTGAGAATTTTGGTCCCATAGTGTGCGGCAAAACTAGCAAATTCTGCACGGTTTTGGCCATTCGATGGCGAATATCTCACGAGAATGTTGCCCAAGTCTAAACAGCTTACACCAAAGTCTGGCAAATTGATAGCGCTACAAAATTTGAAATAAAAACTGTGTAGGGGGTTCCAGACGAGCTAGGCCGGCCAGCCAATGCAAAAATTTTTGCTCAAAAATAATTTTGGACCAAAAATTCTTAAACTACTCAAAAAGTTACCTAAAATCCCCAATTTTATAGTCCCAACTCTTAATATAATGAAAATCCGGCATCATAGCTTTGTGTACTGCAACCAAGGCAAATTTTCAGACAAGTTTTGGCCATTCGGATGCGAATATCTCACGAATGTCGGGTCGCAAGCCCAAAATGCTTTACACCATAGTCTGGCAAATTGATAGCGCTACAAAATTCTGAAATAAAAAAACCTGTGTAGGGGGGTTCCAGACGAGCTAGGGGAAACTAAAGGTGGTCGCAAAAAAATTTTTACTCAAAAATAATTTCGGACCAAAAATTCTTAAACTACTCAAAAAGTTACCTAAAAATCCCCAATTTTTTAGTCCCAACTCTTATTGGCGGCTATAAAAGAAATTCGAGCTGAGAATTTTGGTCCCATAGTTAAGCGGGCCGATTTTTGGCGGCTTGTATCTCGGGAATGGAGCGTCAAATCCATAAACCCTTTTCAGGTTTAACATACCTCATGAATGCCTATTAGTACACCAACGCACAGGTCTCTACGCAAAAGTTCGATTTTCAACTTGACATACCAAGACTTGATCGAATCAGAGACTGAATTGGCGTCCAAGTTTGTTTGGAGAGTTTGCATTTGAGACCTGGTAGTAAACTGCATGCAGCAATTAATTGAGAAATCGTACCGTGAAAGATCAAAGTTTATTGCAGCACAAACAACAGTGTCACAACAAAGTTATTCAAATTCTACAACACAGTTTTCTACGTTTTCCCGCTCCGGGCCCTGGCCCATTTCGTACTCTCGGCGGTGGGTTCCGGTAGTACGCTATTTTTGCCACAGATTAGGCTACCAACTGTTGTTCTCTTGAACGCTTTTCTGTACGATTTGACTAGCAATACGTGAATATACAACGCTCCGGTACCGTTAACATGACTCAACACACTATCAGCCATGTTAACAAGGTTTCTCCACCACGGTCTATAACTAGGACTGTAGTTTAAAATCTCATAAAACCCCGCTGTCATAGATAACGCAAAAAGCGAATTAATGAGGCCAGTAAACACGTTCAACCCGATCGTGCCGGTGAGCAACAACTTTTTGTCTCGCTCCATTCGCTTAGAGTCGATCGTATTTTGGTCCTGTCTACCTAACCAAGCCTTAAATTTTCGGTTGCACCAATATCCCGCAGACAATTTGAATCCCTAACAAACTGCTGTCGACTAAAACGCACAGACTGCTTAAAGCAATTTCATAGCGTGGATGGTAGCTAGCTACGAAAGGGTAGAGCTTTCGCCAATGCAGCAAAACCGGGTAGAAACTACGCGAAACGATTAGCGGCGTGTAGCCTAGAAAAACGGCGCAACTTATCTTTAGAACCATCATTTTGCCTCGCCGCTTTAGACTCCCTTTTCTATAGGAAGTTGGGTCTACAATTGCGAATAATCGGTCAGCTATTAATCCTGTGAGATACGCTTGATTCAAGGTATTCAACATTCTTCGTACCATTCCCGACATTTGAAATTGGTCGGTCAGTCTAAAATAGCCACAGGTTTGGTACCAATTCTTGAATGCACTGCCTGCCATTAGATTATTGGTGTAAAGCTTGAACAAGTTATAAACAGCATCACTAATTACCTCCGCCAAATGTAGATACAACGCCGGGCCCGGCTGTTCCCCTAGCATTTCCTTTAGAGTAGACAAGTTAATGAGATTGGCGACAAAAGTGGCCGGTATGGCGTAATAAGCAAAATAGATTCTAAAGTTGATCATAGAGCCCCACCACCTACAGTAGTCATTGTTTAGCGACGAACAAAACAAATGACGCATTCGGACGCGGCCGATTTGGCGCTGAAAAGTTAGAAATGGCCACAAGTATTGAAAGGAACCAAAGATACTGCACGCATTGTGACAGTGATGGTACTGGTAAAAGTGCAACACGTCAGATGCCCATTTTCGGTCGTTCTCTAGCTTGTCGATATGGCTGATTAGCTTTAACAATTTTCTTCTTGAACCGTCGGCTGTGATGCTACCATTGTACTGCAGCGATTCAAAAGCATTCGTGAATTGATCACAAAAACCGACGCTTCTAAATAGATTAGAGTTTGCTTGATCCATTTTTCTATATTGACACAAAATTAGGGAGA
>JASANB010002453.1:0-39593 GCA_030248155.1 Sabatieria punctata | reverse complement strand
TATAATATAAAAAGTAAAGGACCGAGTATAGAGCCTTGGGGCACCCCGGAAGACACTGGGAGGTCTCCCGAAGACACTCCATCAACCATGACCACCTTGACTACGACCCATCAGAAAGGCCTTCTAATCTAACTCAACACCAAACCGTCTATGCCATATGTACCTGCAATTTGAGAAGACAATCTCTTAGACAACTGGAGCTTCAGAATGCTTTTTTGAAAACCAAGGTAAACAAGGCGCATCAACTGAAAGACCTCTTGCGTAAAATTAAAGTCCAACCGTTACAGACTAACAAAGGTCGTTTCGAGGTAGACTTTCCTTTCAGAAAAACCATATGCTGGTATTTGGAATTACTTAAAAATTTTCATGCAGAAAATCAAAAACTTTATTATAAATTCAGTTTCTCCAAAATCCTTTTACAAAAATATGAGGTTAAACTAACTGGTCTGTAATTTAGTGGATCTGAACCTCAATCCTTTCTTAAAGAACGGAGAGAAACAATTCCAGTTTTCCATATTGATGGTAAGCTGAAGTATAGAAGGAAGTACGGAAAATTCTGGTCACTGGTGTAAAGCGACATGATAAATAATATTCTTAATAAAAGCTGTGGGGTACCCATCGGGACCATTGAGAGAATTTAGACTTAAAACCCAGAAAAACCTTGACCACCTCCTGTTCTGTAATAGCAATTTACGAAAAGTGTGAATTTTCAGTTACCCTTCTATTGAATTGAGGTAAAATACCCATCGTCTTGTACAAAAACAGATCGCAAAAGCATACGCTCAGAGAAAACCCCAGCCTTACCCTCCTTCTAGTAATAACATTTTCACCATTCTCGGCTTTCAAAGTAGGTATACCCCGTTTAGTTTTTAGTCTACTATTGCCAACGTATCGATAAAACTCATTATTATCCTGCCGACTGAATCATTTTGCGTTCACTATCTCTCTCAAATCTAAGAACCTCTGAACGAAAAAAATTGACGAAATCCAAATATTTTTGCATATTAGAGTCAGAAACATTACGTTTTTTTCAGAGCCTACGTTTCTTATTTTGTTTGGCTTTCAAGTCCGGAGGCAAGGTCTTTTTCCCCCAGGCGAGGAAAAAGAAGTTTCTGGAACTCAGACCAAGACAGATTGGTCTAAAACTTTTTTGAAAATATCCCAAAGGTCCTGAACTGACTGACAAAATTGAAACTCATTATTCAAATTTATCTGCGACAAAAATTTGCCTACCTTTTTCGTAACAAGCTTTTCGAAAATTAGGTCCTTTCACCGCCTCACTATATGCCAATGTTGCACTATGAAGTTCAATCGAATGAAAACTGGTAAGTGATCACTGCTAACAAGGGACTCGGTTTCGGATACAGAATGAACTAATTCTTGATCGTTTACAAAGAAAAGGTCTAAAATGTTTGGTGGATTTAAACGAGTTGCGAAAGTGATGAACTGTTTAAGTGAAAATTCGGCACAAAAATTTGCAAATGGTAAAATTGACTGTGGTACAAATTTTGCCTCCAAATCCTCCCAGATTATCGCCGGAAAATTGAAATCGCCACAAATAATTAGGCTAGAATGCGTATTAGTTAAAAGGCAGCGTAATTCTTGGAAGTTTATCAGAAAAGAACAGAAAAGAACAAAATAACTAGTCCCGGAGGACAAATTAGTAACAGCAAAAGGGGGTGACACAAGCACGGAACACCCCGATCACAAACACAAACACTCACAATACCCTAGCGAGTCACCAGTTCAACAAATTCTGCGGAATTTACGTACTCTGACAGACTACGTAAATTACATCGCGTTCTAAGTTCTTCAGGAATATTATTGTAATTCGTAATGACACGTGAAAGGAAAGAGTTAGACGTCCAATCGCTACCGTAGAAAGGACTAAGTTTAGTACCCGACCTGTCAAACTGGAGACGTGTGCGAATTTCCGTACTAATTAATCCGTGTACTATTTTATACATAAAAATGACGTCGTGTTTCAACCTACGGATTTCCAAGGTTTCTAAGTTACAAATTTTGCATCTATTTGCATAATTAGCGTATGGAAATTGGAATCTACGAAACAAACGAAAAGTAAAACTCCTCTGCAAACTTTCAATTTTCGAAATATCTCTAGCCGTATATGGCGACCAAATGACTGTGGCGGTTTCAACTAAAGGACGAATATACGTTTTATAGGCTTTAATAAGATCTTCGAGGTCTGAAAATTGCAAAATTCTGAACATAAGATTTAACCTTGAAAAGCCTTTTTGAACCACTTGATTGCAGTGATCGGAAAAATTCAATTTAGTATTCACTAAAACCCCGAGATCTTTCACTACCTCTACTCTAGCCAACTCTTGGTTTTCTGTAAAATAAGGAAAAGAGAGTGGATTCATTTGCCTGGAAATTGTTAAAACCTGGCATTTTGTCACAGCCAAACTCAATTGCCACGTATTAGCCCATTCTAAAATACGGTTTAAAGCAGTCTGAATGACTTCAAAAGAATCAGAGCTCGAGATTTCCGCATAAAGTTTCACATCGTCAGCATATAATTTAAATTCTAGACTCCGGTTAGTAATAAGGTCAGGCAGGTCATTTATATATAATATAAAAAGTAAAGGACCGAGTATAGAGCCTTGGGGCACCCCGGAAGACACTGGGAGGTCTCCCGAAGACACTCCATCAACCATGACCACTTGACTACGACCCATCAGAAAGGCTCTAATCCAACTCAACACCAAACCGTCTATACCATATGCCTGCAATTTGAGAAGCAATTTCTTATGACTAACCGAGTCGAATGCTTTTTTGAAATCAAGGTAAACAACATCAACTGAAAGACCCTTGCGCAAAATTAAAGTCCAATCCGTTACAGACTCCAACAAGGCTGTTTCGCAGGACTTTCCTTTCAGAAAACCATGCTGGTATTTGGTAATTACTTTTTTTTCATGCAGAAAATCAAAAACTTGATTATAAATCAGTTTCTCCAAACCTTTACAAAAATATGAGGTTAAACTAACTGGTCTATAATTTAGTGGATCTGAACCTGGTCCTTTCTTAAATATCGGAGAAACAATTCCAGTTTTCCATATTGATGGTAATGCTGAAGTATAGAAGGAAGTACGGAAAATTCTGGTCACTGGTGTAGCGACATGATAAATAATATTCTTAATAAAAGCTATGGGGTACCCATCGGGTGACCGAGAGAATTTAGACTTAAAACCCAGAAAAACCTTGACCACCTCCTGTTCTGTAATAGCAATTTGCGAAATATGTGAATTTTCAGTTACCCTTCTATTGAATTGAGGTAAAATACCATCGTCTTGTACAAAAACAGACGCAAACATACGAGAGAAAACCTCAGCCTTACCCTTTCCAGTAATAACATTTTCACCATTCTCAGCTTTCAAAGTAGGTATACTACGCTTAGTTTTTAATCTACTATTAACGTATCGATAAAACTCATTATTATCTGCCGACTGAATCATTTTGCGTTCACTATCTCTCTCAAATCTAAGAACCTCTGAACGAAAAAAATTGACGAAATCCAAATATTTTTGCATATTAGAGTCAGAAACATTACGTTTTTTCCAGAGCCTACGTTTCTTATTAAGTTTGGCTTTCAAGTCCGGAGGCCAGGTCTTTTTCCCCCCAGGCGAAGAAAAAGTTTCTGGAACTCCGACCAAGACAGATTGGTCTAAAACTTTAGCGAAAATATCCCAAAGATCCTGAACTGACTGACAAAATTGAAACTCATTATCCCAATTTATCTGCGACAAAAATTTGCCTACCTTTTCGTAACAAGCTTTTCGAAAATTAGGTCCTTTTACCGCCTCACTATATGCCAATGTTGCACTAAAGTTCAATCGAATGGAAACTGGTAAGTGATCACTGCTAACAAAAGGCTCGGTTTCGGATACAGAATGAACTAATTCTTGATCGTTTACAAAGAAAAGGTCTAAAATGTTTGGTGGATTTAAACGAGTTGCGAAAGTGATGAACTGTTTAAGTGAAAATTCGGCACAAAAATTTGCAAATGGTAAAATTGACTGTGGTACAAATTTTGCCTCCAAATCCTCCCAGATTATCGCCGGAAAATTGAAATCGCCACAAATAATTAGGCTAGAATGCGTATTAGTTAAAGAACGTAATTCTTGAACCAAGTTTCTAACTTCAGAACACGGTAAATTAGGCGGGAAATAGACACACGCTAAACGTACTGTTAAATTTGGATAGGAAAGATCAACAGCCACAACATCAAAGACATCAGTATGGGGTACAGAAACTTCTGTTACTACTAAGCCCTTTCTTACAGCAATTAGAACGCCTCCTCCTTGCCTATCTTGTCTATCTTTTCGAAAAACATAAAAATGTTGTAACTTTAAGAAAGAATCTGGTACAAATGGTTTTAGCCATGTTTCAGTTAAACAAAGAACATTAAAATTTGAACTTTCAGCGAAAATAGAGAACTGGGGTAGCTTAGAGCATGTGTTAAGGCATTGACAATTGAACAGATAAAACAAAGAACTACCTAGTTGCGCGTCACCCCCTACATGACATTTTTTGGCACCTTAACATGGCGCCCACCCGAAATCTTCCAATAGAAATTTGGATCATAATCAGGATGACCTACAGTATTCATTGCTTTGCACCTATCCCTCAGTTCCCGATCGGCTTGGCGTTGACGCAGGGTCATGTCCAGTCGAACAAAAGGTCGAAATTTACCATCATCTTTTCTGCTAGAGTCGACCGGGAAGCAAGCACGAAGCTTCGTCGTACCCTTGGAGAGGAACCATTGCTTGGTGTTGTAGTTTCGGAAACGAACCTTCATAATTCGAGGCAAAGCTACCCCCTCGTCCGTTGTTCTAAGGCGACCATCTCGAAAAATGTCTGTGATCTCGGCTGGTGAAATACCACAGTCCTTGGCTACCTTGTGCACGAGCTCCTTATCTTCGTCACACGATTGCTGATCTGTGTCGTTTTCCGGCACACCGACGATGACGCAATAGTTCTTCTTCTGCTGGATCTCGAAATCCTCAAGCGCTTCCTCGCGAGCTTGCTTGAAGAAATCTTTCATCCTCTTATCAAGTTCTGCGGTAATCAAGCGAGGAATTTCAGAGCACAAACGAGACACCAAGGGCTCAATAAGAGAAGAGACGGTCGATTGAATTGCCGACAGAAAGACCGGATCGATGGGGATTGCGGAAGACGATGATGCGGCCCTCATCTGCTTTGCAGGTGGGGACCTTTCTGACGAGGCAATCGATTCCTCAAGTTGTTTCATCCGCTGACGAAGCTCAGACAGTTCTTGAGTCTTCAGTTTAAGTTGTGACTGAAGTTCGGCGTTTGATGGCATCGTGGTGTTCGTGGAAAGCCTCCTTTTCATACGAAGGTAAACGAGGGCAAAGCAAAGAAAATCGTAACGTTATAACGTAGGCCTTTAACACACGGGCAACAGCGTAGCGAGCCAAAACCGGTCGGCCGACCGCTCGCTAGGGCGCTAACGCTCCGACGCTCTGTCTCTCTTTCTGTCTCCATGTCCATTTTGATCTCCACCCATGTCCCCGTTTCTGACTCCATCTTGACTTGGGTCTCCATCTCTGTTTCTGTCTCCATGTAGTCGCGTCGTCGTTTAGTCTCGTCTTGGCCACGGATAGTTTACGCTATCCCGTGTGTCACGGCGGCCCCGGCATCCGTGAGAGCGGTTGTTTGTGGGTTCGAAACCGGTCGAAGCGACTGGCAGTAGTCGACGTAAAGCCCAACCCAGACCGCCGAAAGCCGGTGATGGCCAGTAGGTAAATGGGAACCGAACCGGCGCTGCCGTTGCACCCAATGGCAGCAAAAGGGGAGGGTTGTTTGTAGACAGGGCTACCCCATTGAAGGGCTCTGAAAAGAGCGAGGGGTGTCCTGAGCTGTCCGAAAGGACAGTGGAACTCATAAACAAACAAACAAACAAACATGTCCATTTTGGTCTCCACCTCTGTCGCTGTTTCTGTCTCCATGTCCATTTTGATCTCCACCCCTGTCTCCGTTTCTTTCTCCATCTTGATTTAGGTCACTACCTCTGTCTCTGTTTCTGTCTCCAACTTGATTTAGGTCTCCATCTCTGTTTCTGTCTCCATGTCCATTTTGGTCTCCACCTCTGTCGCTGTTTCTTTCTCCATCTTGATTTAGGTCACTACCTCTGTCTCTGTTTCTGTCTCCAACTTGATTTAGGTCTCTATCTCTGTTTCTGTCTCCATGTCCATTTTGGTCTCCACCTCTGTCGCTGTTTCTGTCTCCATGTCCATTTTGATCTCCACCCCTGTCTCCGTTTCTTTCTCCATCTTGATTTAGGTCACTACCTCTGTCTCTGTTTCTGTCTCCAACTTGATTTAGGTCTCCATCTCTGTTTCTGTCTCCATGTCCATTTTGGTCTCCACCTCTGTCGCTGTTTCTTTCTCCATCTTGATTTAGGTCACTACCTCTGTCTCTGTTTCTGTCTCCAACTTGATTTAGGTCTCTATCTCTGTTTCTGTCTCCATGTCCATTTTGGTCTCCACCTCTGTCGCTGTTTCTGTCTCCATGTCCATTTTGATCTCCACCCCTGTCTCCGTTTCTTTCTCCATCTTGATTTAGGTCACTACCTCTGTCTCTGTTTCTGTCTCCAACTTGATTTAGGTCTCCATCTCTGTTTCTGTCTCCATGTCCATTTTGGTCTCCACCTCTGTCGCTGTTTCTGTCTCCATGTCCATTTTGATCTCCACCCCTGTCTCCGTTTCTTTCTCCATCTTGATTTAGGTCACTACCTCTGTCTCTGTTTCTGTCTCCAACTTGATTTAGGTCTCCATCTCTGTTTCTGTCTCCATGTCCATTTTGGTCTCCACCTCTGTCACTGTTTCTGTCTCCATGTCCATTTTGATCTCCACCCCTGTCTCCGTTTCTTTCTCCATCTTGATTTAGGTCACTACCTCTGTCTCTGTTTCTGTCTCAAACTTGATTTAGGTCTCCATCTCTGTTTCTGTCTCCATGTCCATTTTGGTCTCCACCTCTGTCGCTGTTTCTGTCTCCATGTCCATTTTGATCTCCACCCCTGTCTCCGTTTCTTTCTCCATCTTGATTTAGGTCACTACCTCTGTCTCTGTTTCTGTCTCCAACTTGATTTAGGTCTCCATCTCTGTTTCTGTCGCCATGTCCATTTTGGTCTCCACCCGTGTCTCTGGTTCTGTCTCCATGTCCATTTTGGTCTCCACCCGTGTCTCTGTTTCTGTCTCCATGTCCATTTTGGTGTCCACCCCTGTCTCAATTTCTATCTCCATGTCCAGTTAGGTCTCCGCCGTGCCGTTGTCTCTGTTTCTGTTTCTGTCTTAATCTCCATTTTTGTCTCCGTCACTGTCTCTGTTTCTGTCTCTAGTTGCCCTCTCCATACCGATCCAGGTCTCTGTCTGTCTCTTATGTTTGTCTGTCTCTGTCCCCATTTCTCTTCTTTTCCCTCTCTCTGTCTATGTCTGTATACTTGTGTTACAGGTTCTGTATGGTCGGTGATCGCTTAGTAAACCTTCAGAAATGGGCTGATCAAGGTCACGGAACTGTGGATATTCGAACAATCTGCAATGCCACAGTACTAGAGCCAAAGTTTTGTCCTGAAAACTCTACTTGTGACTCGTTTTTCTTACAAATGAGGGCAGCTGGCAAAGTCGGCCCAGTACAGGCCATTTCTGGAATGGCAAGTGGGGTTATCGGAGGTAGGTACAAACGTTAACTGCTCTTTCTGATCACCCAGCAAATGAAAATTTTCTAGATAACACATTCGACAAGTATCTCACGCCTGGCGATCTCATTACACGCAATAAAATGTCAGAACCGATTAAAACCAAAGATACAAGCCAGTACTACATATTCGCTGATATCAGCACCTCGTTTATGATCCTTATCGGGGTGTTCTTCCCTTCTGTCACTGGGATTATGGCCGGCTCTAACAGGTAGCAAAAGCAGGTTGAAAATGTGAAAGTTGAATATGACTTGTCATTTCAGATCAGGAGACTTGAAGGATGCGTCACAATCCATCCCCAGAGGAACTATTGCCGCCACTTTGTCGACTTCTTGTGTTTGTAATATCTCTTAGTTTTTTCAGTTCTTTCTTTTGACGCTTGTTTAATTCTCTTTTTTCAGATCTGTTGGGAGTTATCCTCACGGGAGCATCCGTCAATCAAATGTTCATCAGAGACAAGTTCGGAGAGTCAGCCTATGGCAAACTGGTCATAGCTGAGTTGGCAGTCCCTCACCCTGTTGTTATCTTGATTGGTTGCTTTTTGTCCACAGTGGGAGCTGGCATGCAGTCCCTTACTGGCAAGTGGCAGCTACGTATATGATTTGTTCAAAAAATGATAAGCTCATTACTTGTAGGTGCTCCAAGACTGTTCCAGGCAATAGCTAAAGATGGTGTGATCCCTGTGCTGGCTCCTTTCAGCAAATCCACAAAACATGGCGAACCGTTTAGAGCTATTCTGCTGACAATGTCCCTTTGTGAGATAGGAATTCTTATTGCCCAGTTGGAGAGTATCACTGCTCTTATCACTCAGTTAGTTTTCATTGATTATTATTATAATAATCCTATTGATTATGATGATGACGACGACAACAACAACGATCACAGCAACAATGATGACAACGACGACAACAATGACAATGACAACAACAATGAGAATAATTTCGACTACAATAATTATGACAATGACAATGATTACAACGATAATGACAACAAAAATGACACCAACGATGACAATGATTATGACAATAATAATGACAATGATTATGACAATAATAATGACAATAAGGATGACAATAATGACAACAATGATTATAACAGTACCTATTTGATGCGAAGTGTATTTGGTAGAACTTTAATTTCAGGTTTTTCCTCATGTGTTACCTTAGTGTGAACACGGCTTGCGCACTTCAAAGTCTTCTGAAGAACCCTGGCTGGCGACCTGGCTTCAGATACTATCACTGGTTGTCAATTATTTGCATAAATATAACTATTCAAACTAAAGGTATTCAGGTCTCTGTCTATGCTGGGTGCTGTGCTATGCATTGCAGTCATGTTCATCAGTCATTGGATCTTTGCATGCGTGGCTATTCTTATTGGGTGTGCGGTCTACAAATATATCCAATTCAGAGGGTAGTTCAATTTAGTAAGAATTTCGAATTAGTTTTAATATTTTTCATGTTTAGAGCAGAAAAAGAGTGGGGAGATGGTCTTAGAGGGCTCAGCATGGCTACAGCCCGATATGCCCTACTCAATTTGGAAGATAAACCGCCCCACACGAAAAACTGGAGGTTGGTCAGTCTCAACTTCTATGTTTCTAACAATTTGCTGCGCAGACACACTTCATTTTACTTGTACATATGTTGTGTTTTGCACCTTTTAGGCCACAGATTCTCTGCATAACAGTGTCTGACCCTGCTGAGTTCCCTGATCGTCACGACAGAATGCTGTCATTCATTAGTCAGCTCAAAGCTGGCAGAGGGCTAACAGTGGTGGCAGCTGTTATTGAAGGCGACTGTCTGAAGCATACGGAAAAACGGAAAGAGACAAAAGATGTATCTGGTTTGTTGGCATTTGTAAGTGGTTTATATGGAAATTTTTGCAGTTGCTGCGCAGCCTTCTCAAAAAGCACAGGATCAAAGGATTCTGCGACGTGCTTGTAACAGACAACAAGGTCTCGGGAATTACTTCACTGTAAGATTCCTATTTTAGGAAAATCGTTAGGTCAGATTGGTCTTTTAGCATTCAAACCTCTGGATTAGGTGCCATGAGGCACAACACTATTACCATTGCCTGGCCTGACAACTGGCACGATGAACAAAAGATCGCGGCTCAGTTTGTCAGTAAGTCCCCTGTTCTGTTTTTCTGCACACACATATCTGTCTGTAGGAACCGTAAAAATGTGTCGGTTCTCTGGTTATGCATTGCTGGTAACCAAAGGAATTGACAAGTACCCGCTGCACAGTGACAAAGTAATGGAAATTACGTAGATTAGTTGATGAGGAATTGGTTGAAGTGCAATTCTAGATAACCGGTCGCATAGATGTGTGGTGGGTTGTGCACGATGGAGGCATGCTCATGTTGCTTCCATTCTTACTTCGCCAGAATCGCGTCTGGCGCAACACAGAACTGCGCATTTTCACGGTGGCACAAAAGGGCGATGACACCAACAAGCTGAAGGAGGATTTGGGCAAGTTTCTATATCACCTGCGAATGGAGGCTCACATTGAAGTTATCAGCATGGTAGGTATGCTGCATTTTGACAGTAACCCCTACAATGGCAGTAGTGGTGATCGGTGGTCATGGGTTGGTTGGTTGGTTGGTTGGTTGGTTGGTTGGTTGGTTGGTTGGTTGGATGGATGGATGGACGGACGGACGGACGGACGGACGGACGGACGGACGGACGGACGGACGGACGGACGGACGGACGGACGGACGGACGGACGGACGGACGGATGGATGGATGGATAGATGGATGGATGGATGTCTTTGCTTGGTTTCTGTTTGGTTTTGGTTATGTTTTTTGATTGATTTTTGTAGATTTTTCTATAGATTCAGTGATGTAACCTACCGTAACCATTCTAAAACTTTTTCCGTTTAGGCACTTAAAGACCTGTCAGAGTACACCCGCGAGAGAACTCTCAAAATCGAACAACATCTAAACGTCGTTGAAGAGACACACATGAACGAAAAGCAACTAGCCCTTGATGTGCAAACAATGATGGATCAGCGACATTCTGCCTGGCGGTCCCACGAAACCGCAGCTGATCAATCAAATGGCGCCCAGACTCAGCACAAACTATCAGATGTGAAATTATAAAAAAATTACAGTGCACTAATTTTGAAAAGGTAAATTTTAGACTAGTGCACCCTACTCTGATAATGCAGTGGATGACGGTTTTGATCGACGTAAATCGCAAAAGATCACAGATCACAATGTCAGACGACTGAACACGGCAGTGCAATTGAACGCAGTCATGAAAGAGAAGTCGACCGATTCTCAACTGGTTCTGGTAAACTTGCCGACGGTGCCTCCCAAAACTGATGACAGCTTTTGTAAGTTGTTCTGTCTTCTCTCACCATACACGTAAACAACAGGAAGTCTGCTGGCCCCACCGGTTAGGATCAAAGCCCTGCGCTGAGACCTCAGTAGGATACCTAACGATTAGTATTGTTAGTAACTGACCAGGTAAGACTACCCGGCACGGGGCTGAACAATCAACACGCCCCATGCCCCAGATGCAGCAATCAACATGCAACGATAACAAACTGGCTGCACCAGGACATACGCCCCAGCAGACACGGGCTAGCATTTCGACTGATAGGGGTAGAATTTTCAATTCCTGAGGGGGGCTGAGGGAGGTAGGAGCGCCTGATGGGGGGGCTGAGGGGGTGGTGAGCCAAAAAGTCCAATTTTTTGCTAAAATCAAGGTTTTTTGGCTTATTTTTCCTTAAAAATAAGTTAAAATAATCTATTCTGAGCCCGTTTACACCTAATCCAGGCATATTTTTATCATAATTTTCTATACAAAATTCTTCCGAAAAAATCCTGAGGGGGTAGCGGCCGGCTGAGGGGGGTAGGTCAGAGCCTGAGGGGGCCACCCCGCCTCAGCCCCCCCTTTGCCCATGTCTGCGCCCGAGGGGACGGCTGTGAAGATAGGTCAGGAGGCGCGCCCAACTCATGACTGGCACGGATAAGACGGCCGGCCTCAGACAACACCAGGTCAGAGAAGTGAGTCAGCGCTTTAGAAGTTCAGCTTGCACACGCGCCACATATGCCAGGCTAACAGGGCAGTTGGGTCGGTTTTTTTCCGAGGAGCTCAGAAAAAACTATGTAAAATGCGGAAGAACTCAAGTTTTTAAAGGAAATAAGAACAATAACTGGATAAATTGGCTTCAAATGCTTTAAATTTGCGTTAATAGATGGTTTCCAAGCATTTCCTTAATAAAACTAAGCTGTTTTTGCCAAAATATGCTGGTATCACTTTCAGGCAAATTTATTATTGTATTTTTGGTATTTTACAATTAAAATACTACTATAAAACATGAAATTAGTGCATTCGGTAATAAAAATCGCGCTATTGGGTTGAATGCTGGAATTCTGAAATAAAAAGCGATTGCTAAAAATTTGGTCTATCATCTCGGACAATAACTTTTGGAAAAAAAAACTGAAAAAACCGGCTTGAGTTTTTTCCGGAAAACAAACAGCCCTGCAGCCTACGTACCATCGACTCTTTGCGACAAACACGGGCCGCCGGAGAGGGTGAACGTGCGCAGTCGCCTCCCGACACACGCGCACAGCAGTCGGTGACCTAACCACTAGACCAACTGTGCTGGCTAGTAGGATATTCTTGGCAGGATGAATAAGAGCAGACGATTCCGTTTTTTTAAATTACTATAAGTTCTTTTTTGTCCACTTTTTCAGACATGGAATTTGTTGATGCTCTCACTGACGGTTTGGATCGCGTTCTCCTGGTAAAGGGATGCGGCAGCGAAGTTGTTACTATTTACTCATGATCTGTTTGTGTTATGCGCAAACTATACATAGTTTTAGTCTTTGCCTTCTACTGGTCTTGAGCTTGTTTTGTTTCTGCTGCAAAATACTGTTTATTGAAATTTTATGTAACGTGAGCTACCGCACATTCAAACCGAATTTCAGTCAAAATTCATGCGTTTGTTAAATTCAGTATAGAAAATTATACGTACAATACAATACACTACATGTGTTTTGCGGTACCGTTCCAATTTATACAGAGCTTCTATACAACGCTACGATACCTACGCTTTAGTGTTATCTTGAATGGACTTGAATTTTTTGTCAAAGGTACAGTAGCTATCGTATGAATAAAATAGTAAACCACATTTTTAACCAAATGAACCGTGCATTTGACGTTGACCAAGTAGATGAAAGTGCAGATGAGGTACTTCTAATTTACTCGCAGGTCCATTGTTGAGCACCACCCGATATCCATTTTCCAGCTTCTCCTTTTCAGCTACCACACGAATGGTACTCAGCAAGTGTCCCAACAAATCTTCGCTAGCCGACGTAAGGTCTTTGTGTTGTTCTTTCGGGAAAACCAAGATATGTACCGGGGCTTGAGGGTTGATGTCGCGGATGACTAGGCAACGGCCGTCCTCAAGTAGGATGTCGGCCGGCAGTTCACGGTTGATAATTCTCGTAAATATACTTGGCTGTTCCGTTTCAGCCATGGCAAAAGTGAATGAAATCTAGATTTACAAGTTTAGTTCGGGGTAAGATGCTCACGTACGTTGAGGTTGCGTTATCTGATGCAATACAACCACGTGCGTCACGCCGCGTCATCCTACTCGCGTATTCTACGTTTACTGCTGTTTACTGTGCATGTTTGAACCAGTACTTCAGTATGCGTTCAATAGTTATTCATATTTGTATGTTTTATTTTTATACAACCACCACTTGCAGTACGTATGTACATCGTACGTATCGGATAAACTCGTACATTGACATCAAATCGACCAGATTTTAATAAGCACTTGGGACAACTACAAAATGGGTTAGTGGCCCATATATAAACAGCGGAAAGGCTAGAACTAAATATAGTGACTGTAGCTCGGTCTGGTTCGGTCGCTTCTGCTCACTTCTCTCTATTCAAACATGAAAGGGCTGATAGTTTGTTTGCTGTTCGCTTTTGCTGCCCTTGGTCTTGCCCAAGAGGAACCTTCCGGAGAACCTTCGCCTGCGGGTGATGGTGAAGCTCCCTCTCCTCTAGATGGTGAAGCTCCCTCTCCTCTAGATGGTGAAGCTCCCTCTCCCCTCGATGGTGAAGCTCCCTCTCCCCTCGATGGTGAAGCTCCGTCTCCCATGGACGGTGAAATGCCATCTCCCATGGATGGTGAATTTCCGTCTCCCATGGACGGTGAATTTCCGTCTCCCATGGACGGTGAATTTCCGTCTCCAATGGACGATGAATTCCCGTCTCCCATGGACGGTGAATTTCCGTCTCCCATGGATGGTGAATTTCCGTCTCCCATGGACGGTGAAATGCCATCTCCCATGGATGGTGAACCAGATCACAACGATGAATGTGAGTGCTTGTAAACTAACAACACAAATTTATCGCCGACAGACTTGACTAAAGTCAATAAAGTGTCAACATATATAATTTCAGGCCACCAACAGTGTGACAAAGAGCTGGACGGAGTTGCAGAAGATGTAGACAAAGACCAGGTTTTGCTGGGTGTGCAACAGTGTCACGACCTGTGCGACGGAGCCGAGCCTATGGGAATGGATAACTTCAAATGTACAGTACGTAGTTTAGTAGCTTTCCACAAAATTGTATTTCAGGTGCTAAGAAGTGTGCGAAGAAAGCGATCAAATGTGGCCGTAAAAAAGGCAAAGGAAAAAGAAAGAAAGGATGCGCTAAGAAGATCAACAAATGTTTGGAAAAATGCGCCGGCAAGGGAAAAGGAAAGGGAAAGGGAAAGGGAAAAGGAAAAGGGAAGGGACCGAAATAAAAGATCGAATGTACTAGGATTATTAGTTTTGGTATGGTTATGAGAATTCATTAAACGGTTTCCTATTTTTCCTATAAAACAACCGTACAGTACTGCAATCTGCATCTAGCATACTGTAAAAAACCGCATCGACGATAGAAAAAAGCACCGGTGCTGAACGAATTCCAAACACTGAAGAAAACTGTCCATTATAGTCGGAATTTTTAGCCAGTGGGAAGAAATCTACTGAAAATTCCTGTGCGCACTTGAAATGCTTTATTGTATGAAATGCATGGTCCATAGAAAAGTTGAAAAACAAATCAAATTAAAATTTTATGAAATTATATCAAGAAAATGATCACAATACGACAGGTACATTGTACCTGATCACAAACTGAAACACTTCATAAGTTGCAAGTCTTTTTCAAAAGTTCTCGAAGTTACATGGTACATTTTTCTCCAAAAAGTGTACGCGCAGCTTTAAAATAGAGTATATATTTTGCATACGACAAAGGTCGTTGCGCGTAGCGACAATTGAAAACAGTCCATTTGGACTTCCGTCAGAATAGTGTTTAACACTACGTAAACGTCCGTAATTCTAACCGTGCTTTAACATGCTTTACCTTTCCGGTGAGTTACATATGAGGACAGTGATTAAGTGATTTTAAGGAACCGCAGAGATGCACGTATTGTATCTGCTTTCGCTTTCGGGGGGGGAAGTTTTTGATCGATAGGATGCACTTTGTTTGACCACTCCAATACAGTCAATCATTTCAAGGTTTCAGATAATTGCTGCTATAAATTGCGCATTCAATCACATTGTATGACAAAGCAGTACAAAAATGTAGGTTAGACAAACAAATTATGTATGCGATTATTAATTATGTATTATTAAGCGATACAACCAACCCCAGTGGCCGAATACCTGCATACGCAGTAGTATTCTTTGACGAAGTTAAAAAATTCACCATAAGATACCGGCACGGGTAGGCCCTCATCAGAATGCCCGAACATGGGGGTGCAATATAAGGTTTCGATGCCATATATGGCGTTGAGTGCCTGACTGTAAAGGAAAGCCTAGTCTAAAGTCTGAACTTACAAGCTTATAAGCCTAAGCCTGACCTGCGAACAAGCCGGAACCGGTAGTTCCGACCTTTTTGTAAGCCTAACCTACAGTATGCACGTTATAGTCGCTGCTGCTCCGCAGAAAAACAAGCAGTAAGCAGGTCTGCGTTTCTTGGAGGAAGGTTGTTTTGCAGCTTTTTGCAGAAAGTTTTCTGCTGCCTTCTGCAGTTCATTGCTTTTGGTCGAACGGTTGAAAACGATTACTGTTTCCAAGCAACCATCAAGAGTTAATCACAGCCCGGACAAATGCTAGATCAGAGCTCAGAAATTTCAATCAAACAAACGTGATGGCCTCCGTGAGGAATCTAGTTCTACTTTTCTTTGCTGCAGTTTCTCTGCCTATTTACGTCCTGCTTCTGCTCATGTTTTACCGTCGCAGACATCACGAACCTTACAGTACCCCTTTCTTCACCATTTGCATATCGCTAGGGGTGGCCGACATAATGAACTTGCTCAGCAGCTATTTGTTCATCAAAATGCCCTCAAGAGGATGGTTTCCAGCCGCACTAATTCTCAGCATAGATTCAGCCTGGCCCAACAAACTGGGATACCTGTCTGCATTTGTCTTTTCCAACGCGCAACACTTCGGGGGCATCTTGCTCGCTTACAACAGATACACGGCGCTGTCCAAACCGCTACAGCACGTTCTGGTTTGTAAACTTTCTTAAGTAACTTCTTGACATGAGAAACTTTTCAGATTTGGAGCGACAAGAACTCAGCTTGTATGATAGCGGTGCAGTGGCTGGCAGCGCTTGCTGTCGTGCTACCGGTGATTGGGCAAGAATTCCACGTACTCACAGATGGAAACAGCGTCTACATTCGGCCACAAAATGCTCTCACCTTCCAGGTAAAAAATACATACATGAAAAAACGGTAGCCTACATTACTGATATCTGCGCTGTTGCCACAAGGAAAATGTGGTAACCGCGCATATATAAAAGTTGTGGTATGTTCAGCTGTTCGCATTCTTCACAGCAGTTCTGTTCACCCTGGCTACCGTAATCGTGGGCGTTTTGTACGGTCTGCTGTACCGGCGGCTGTCCAAAGAGAAGACAACTCTGCCTTTGGTGGTGATTCAGTCGAGCAATACAACAGGAGGACCCCGCCGTCAGAAATCGGGCTCGAAAGTGGACAATAAGCCAAATCTGGGGCGCAGTCAGATCGGCACGAGACGAGAGGAGAAAATGGAGGCCCAAAGAAATTATCAGATGCATTTGGCGGTGATAGGTTTATCGATTTTTGTCGTGATGCTGCTGTTTGCTCTCTTTCTGTGGTTCTTCATCGTAGGCACACTGGTCGGTTTGTCTTTGGCCAACTACAACTTCTACACTATCATCAGCGACGCCTATTGTTGGATCAATCCTTGGATTCTTTTGTGGAGTAGCAAAATTCGCAACGACCTAGCTAAATTTGTGTTGCGTAAAAGTTGATTATTATCCTGTACGTAGTGAAGAATTTGATAGTTTTGTGTGAGTGTTTGTATTATCAAGTTATCGAGTGGTTGCGTCTGTGTGTGTGTTTGTGTATTGTGTATCAGACTACTAGTAAAGACCCTCCCTTTCCTTTCATTGGTGCCGATACCCGGGATCGAACCGGGGACCTTTTCCTTTCAGTAGGTAGTGTAGTTCGTTACGCTGCTGAACCTGAAAATGAACAGAATAACGACTGAAAACAGATTGTTGTTTTCGTGGCTCGTGTCTGACTGAACCCACGACACGACTAGATAAACACAGTATGGAATGGATTGAATGATACTCTATCTGCAATATTATTACAGTAATTAAACTGGTGCACGTTCATAGTACCGCATAGTGCTGTTTATACTACACTACCCCTATTTATTGTAACCCGTACTATATAAACGGCACTTAGTACCATTTACAGTATAGTACCCGGGGTCTAAGTTCATTTACAGTACACAGGCATACTTTTATCATAACTTTCTATACAAAATTCTTCCAAAAATTTCCTGAGGGGGGTAGCGGCCGGCTGACGAGGCAGGTCAGACTCTGAGGGGGATCAACCCCCCTCAGTCCCCCTTTGCCCATGTAGGTCTTAGGCCTAGGTAACGTCGTCTTGGTTATGTCGCGTCTTGGCCATGGGCAGTTTACGCTATCCAGTGTGTCACGGCGGCCCCGGCACCCGTGGAAGCGGTGTGTTTATGGGTTCGAAACCTGTCGAGGCGATGGGAAGTAGTCGTCACAAAGCCCAACACAGGCCGCCGAAAGTCAGCAATGGCAAGTAGATAAATGTGGACCAAACCTTAGCTGTCTTGCACCCACCGACAGCAAAAGGGGAGGGTTGTTATTAGGAGGCTACCGGACCTTGTGTCTCTTCCTGCTCTATAGCAGTTGTCTACTCCTAGTCCGAAAGGACAAAAAAAGTTACAACAACAAGAACAACAAAGGTACCGGTGCCATATATGGTGCCATTTTATGTCATAAACTACGTTAAGTGCCTGACTATAATATAAAGAAAAATGTTTGGGTTTCCGATCATTCTGTTCGTACAGTAGATTTCAGTGGAACGTGACGAGTGTCTAACTTTGTACGTTGGATTGTTCAAGCGTGGACAGCATTGGCTATGTGAACTGGGGAGAGGAAAGGCAAAAAGTGGCAGAGTTGCGTGGGCTGAGGAGTCCCAAAACGGAGAGAACTTGTGCAGTTTGGAAGTTGACTATCGACTATTGACTATTGACTATATATCGCGAATTCTAGTTTCTGTGAAATGTTCGATTTTATCATCACTTGTTTCAGGCTTTAGGCTTGGAAAAGGCTGTAGTACTAGTTTTCGCCTTTTAACATAATAACATATACGTTTGTGTAAAGCTTCCAAAATACACGAAAGAAAATAATAATGAGCTTTCAGGTGATCGCCAAAGCTTGGACAAAACGGTGATTGCGTGAATAATGTTGTTTTGGACGTTTTGTGTTTGCGCGACAAATTTTAATGATAAAATCAGCCGGGCATTTTGCCGTTAATTCGGCCGAGAGCTAACGAAATGAGCGTTGGAGTGAGATAATGAAAGTCGCAAACATGACGACAACTCATTAACTCACCTCGGCTAATTCCACCAACTTAATCCCTTGTTTTGCTCGTACAAATAGCCCCAAAATTCCTTGTTCATCACTCCGCCCTCGACCCTCTGTTCTGCTCTGCCTGCCTGACATCAGGTTAGTTGGGCTTCAAGTGCAAAGCAGTTGCTGGTCCCAAATCCGTACACAGGAATTGTACGACGGATTGACCCCTCCTTTCCAGCGGGTTGACGTAAGAAAAACTATTAGCCAAAAATGAGAAAAAAAACATGTGCGCCGTACTCTAAGGGTAAAAAATAGCCTACTTTAAGAAAGGTTTGGGGTTGCCAATCCTCTCAATTTAATTTCGGCGCTGCTATAACCCTTGGCCACGTTGGGTGGGACTGGTAAGCCAATTCGCTTATCAGACGGGCCGTGAGTTTCTAAAAGCGAGGTCGAAATAACGGTCTGCCTGTGAGCAAAGTAACCCTCACAATTTCAAAAATAAACGCAGCTCTCACTCAGCAATACCAGAAATGAAACTTGCGTACGTACATGCAGTCCGCTAAAATACGCACGTACGAACAATGTGTACGCATTTTTTACCACACGGACCGTAAAAATGCTTCGCGATTGGGGCTTATCGGTTTTCAGGCTTGTCGAGGCGTTTTTTATGAGTGGGTGTCTTTAGCAGGAATGAATGCCTGTTTTAGATGGTTTCGGGGGTGCGTAATAATAAACGCAGGATCCGTCAAAAACAACCCTGCAGTTTTTTCGCTTTAGCAACCGAAAATCTTAACCGATTTGAATGAATCGTTTTTAAATAAAACATATGTAAATAAATTCTTGAAAGATTGATTAAACTGTTATTAAGATGCCCTGCTTGGTTTCTGAGTTATTTGCTCTCAAAACAGTTGTTGTTGTTTGTTTATGAGTTCCACTGTACTTTCGGACAGCTCAGGACATCCCTCGCTCTTTTCAGAGCCCTTCAATGGGGTAGCCCTGTCTACAAACAACCCTCCCCTTTGCTGCCTTGGGTGCAACGGCAGCGCCGGTTCGGTTCCCATTTACCTACTGGCCATCACCGGCTTTCGGCGGTCTGGGTTGGGCTTTACGTCGACTACTTCCAGTCGCTTCGACCGGTTTCGAACCCACAAACAACCACAAACAGTCATTTTGGCAATGAACAAGAATGATTAAATACAAGGCAGCAGGAATAAATCCTTTTTTGAATGAAAGATTGATAATTTATATTTAAGATACTCTCTTAGTTCTTGAGATATTTGCCCTCAAAGTCGAAGCTGAGTTTGGGAAAGAACAGGGGTGATTCCGGTACACTTCACAATAAAACAGGTTCCTACTGCTGAGGGTTAAACGAGGTTTACTGGAGAAGCTGCCGAGCTTGTGTGTCACGAGTAAAGCCTCCAATAGCCCTCAGCAGTAGTAGGAATAAATTTTATTATGAAATACAACGGAATAATAAAAATCCCACTTGTTCATGTCAAAATCACTGTTTTGAATTTGAGCACAAATATCTCAGGAAGCAAGCAGAGTACATTAATAAAAATTACAGCAATCTTTTAAGAATTTATTTATCTTTCATTTGAAAAAGGAATCATTCAAATAGGTTGAGGTTTGCGGTTGCTACAGCAAAAAATCTGCGGGGTTGACGTTTTGACGGACTCTGAAATAACGCCCACGCGAGTAGAGCATCACTTTGACCGTATGGTAGTGTCTTGTGTCTTGTCTACTCACTCCAATACTTGTGGTGCGGTAGCTTAGTGGATTTTGCAGTTTAGGAGAAAATGCAGCTCTGTCTACTCGTAGTGTCGGCTATTTTGCTGGCCCAAGCTGAAGCATTCCGACCGTTGCCAGTGTTCCAAGGACTCATTCCAAAATGCAACATGGACGAGTATGAAAAAGCGGCTGCTTCTCTTCCCTTGCTCATTAACCAGATTACAGTAGGTTTCCTTTCTTGTGCTTATCTCTTCTCTAATCGAATCATACCGTGTCTGCGTTCAAGTCCATCCAGTCAGTGGAGATATGTAGATAAACTGTTTTGCAGCACTTCAAACAAATGCAGTTGAGTTGTTTCCCTGAGTTGACGCAGAAAAAACGCAAGGGTCAGTGAAAAACTGCTTGCTTACAAGCGTACGATTTGTGTTTTTGAGAGCCGGTGACGTGCGAATAAAAGCTCTGATTTGAAAGTTTTGTAGTTGAAACATTCAGACGAACACATGCCGTAAAGTCACAAATATAAACAAATCGCGAAAATTGAGCATAACAATTCTTTCAATTCGAATATCTTATCAAAGAGCACCTCCATGCTCGTTTCAATATACATCATAAATACTGTACGCATGTATTACAGTCAGGCACTTAACGCCGTTTATGGTACCGGCACCATATATGGTACCCCCACGTTCGAGGCCTGTGGTGGTACCATATATAGTACCGTCACCATATGGTACCGGCACCCATGGTCATGGGTAGGGGTACCATATAGGGTACCACCACAATGGTACCGGCACTTTATATGGTGTCGGTTCGGTACCATAAACGACGTTAAGTGCCTGACTGTATTAGGCATATCGCTTCAATGTTTTTGCACGATGAGTCATCTAAATAATTAGTGCTTGTGTTATATAAATAAATTAAACCCGGCATTTCTAATTTTAGCGTTCTGCTCGATTCTTATTCTGTCTAGACCACAAATCTGATTCGTTCGCTCCTCTTATGTATCATCAAAAGGATTCATTTTTGTCTGCATCCTGGGACATACAAGGCGATCAAAAAATCATTTTATTCTTTACACATCGTTCTTTCTTACAATGAAAAGCTTTTGTTGCCGCTTATTTTTATTGTTCCTCAGTCTGTCGTCAACTGCAGCATCCGGGAGACACAATCCTGCTAACGCCCGAATCTGTCCGGACGCTGCTGTTCGTAGAAAGGTTGAATACACTCTTTTCAAGTACTACCATTACCCTGGAAGGGCAATCAGTCAAATACTACAAAAAATCAACAAAGACCGTCCCGGAAACTGGCTTGTCACCCATGTAAAATTGGATCCCGGTAATCCTTTGCTGCAGCGTGGCGGAAATTCTACAATAGCTTGCATTGTGATTTACCGAGACGCACTGATTCATCTGATTGGAATGCCAACAGAGACAACTGGAGGAACCGGAACGAAGCAGAAACTATTATCAGTTCAAATAGTGTTGATTGCTGCGATTTCTTGGATTTTAACTTGAAGAAAACGTTTTCTCTTTACGCAAGCAGAACATTTTTGTCCAAAATCATATCGAGCAAAGGGTCAATAATCATGCGAACAGAAGAAAAGGCGTAAGCGACAGCAACCATCAAGATCATTTTCACTATGGACTGCAGGAATCTAACTCCTTCACACGGATCTGTCGACTCCAGAAACCGTTTGAACTCCACGGCCGTGTCATTGGCAGCAGCAGCCATTAGATAGGTGGGCCAGCAGAACATCAACGACATTAAGAGAAACAGTCCCAGTTTCCAGTATTTCACCGTCCTCGCCCTGTTGGCGTTGGCTTGTTTGAATTTGAGGAAGCAAATCACTGACAAATAGGTAGTAGGAAAGAAGATCAAAGCCAAAACTACTGCAATCACTCCTATTTTGGTCACTATAACACGACAATCCGGCGAACAGAACTGGTTTGGAAGAATGAGGTAGGGGTTTCGTAGCAAAATTGTACCGGTTAGAATAGAAGTAAGAGCTAAACAGTCCAACGAGGCACAAATGCAAAGAAGTACCCGTTTTGTTACGTTGGTACGATACCAAATAGGGTGACGAATTGCTAATGCCAGTAAAACGGTTTCCAAAACGTAATTGTAGGTGATTAGGAAAAATTGGGCGCCTAGCAGAAACGAGTAAGTTACACTTTGAAAACTATTAGGTATAATAGGGACACATAAACATAGATAAACAATAGAACAAATCAAATCACACAGAGCTCGATTGTAGCGAAAGATATAATGTTTTAGAGAGCCGGCTCTGAAGAACAGATAAAGCAGGCAGGAATTTAGAATAATTGCTACTGGACAAATGACTGACGTACACAGTTGGTGGAGACTTATCGATTGATTTATTCTTTCCAAAGCATTCTTATATATTTGTGCAGTCGATACATTCTCGGTGAGCGTGCAGTTTTCGAATGGAACAAATAATTCAAGGTTGTATTCCATAGGTTTGACTTTAAGGGCTTAGCAGCAAAAGCTTCTGCTTCTACGTAGCTGCCGAACAAACGGGCTAGTTTCTTGTACAAATATTTGTACTCAGACTTACTGAACATGAAGTGCCAAGCCTCGGAACTCACTTTACGGATTTTAGGCTGCAAATCGTAACTACAAATTTGTTTGCACAAAACGGAGCAAAATCGATTTCAGTAACGAACTTTCTCAATCTTTCTGTTGTCTGCTTGATTCACATTAGTTCGCAAAAATAACCAGATATAAAAAGGCAAGGAACGTATACAATGCGTAGTAGTGTTTACAATTTGTAAAGCCATAAAATTATTATTCCGACTAGGCCAAATTCTAATCAGGTTTTCTTGAATTGCCAAAAGGTTTTACGCGCACTTTTGCATACATATTAGCTTTAAAAGAACATTTCCCGGCTGTACATGTTTCTGAAACCCGTTCTGACTTTGGCATCGAAATTTCTCAGTACGTAGCAAAGCACGAGAATGCGAGGGTGTCTGGCTTTGCTTATCTGTATTTTGTGTTCTGCAAAAGCAAATTGGGCCGATCTGGCAAGCGCCGAAATTTGCCCGGATTATGGACTCCGTAGAATCGTGCAAGATAGCATGTCAAGACAATACCAGTACCCGGAAAGCGCCATAAATAACATTCTGATGGAAATAAAGAAACAGCGTCCCGGACTTTGGCTTGTTACTTACGTTCAGCTGGACCGGCAGTATCCTATGCTTAGGCGTGGCGGCTATTCCACAACAGCGTGTGTTTTGATCCACAGTGACGGAGTGATTCATGTGTTTGGAACGCTAATAAGTCAAAACGCAGTCCGACAAAAAAGTTTACCAGTTTGGATATTAACTTTTATTGTTCTGTTTGGTGTTTTGTTTTTTTGATTTGGAATAATCTTTGGTTTAGTAAAATACATAACGCAATCAAAATGCTGGTAACATTTAACTAAATAACCGCATTGACGTACGTACACCTACATAGTACGGTAGTGCCAAATACGAAAATACCAAATAAATACCATGTTTGAAACGTAAGTGATCAGTACATTCATTCAAGCAAATAAAACATTTTTGTCGAGAATCATGTCGGCCGCAGGGTCTACAACCATCCTGACTGAACCAATGACGCAAGCCAAGGAGATCATATAGAAGTCTTTCTTTAATGATTCCAGCAATTCCATACGCTCACAAGGATCTCTGCTCTCAGTAAGATGTTTGAATTGAATTGTGGCAGATCGTCCTGCCACTACAATTAGATGGGTGGGCAAGCAGAAGACCAACAAGGACAGTAAAATCGATATTCCTAGTTTCCAATATTTCACGTTTCCAGATCTGCTAGTTTGCGGTTGTTTGAATTTTAGAAAGCAAATCGCTGATAGATAGGTGATGGGGACACTGAAGATTGCCAGGAAGACCAGGACGACACCGATTTGAGTGACAACTATCTTACAGTTGGGTGAACAGAGTTTGTTTTCGTGCACAAAGTACGGGGTCTGCAGCAAAATCATGTTTGTCAAGGTGAATAATAGTGTTAAGGTATCCAAGATAGCAGCTAGGATGATCAGTACCTTGTACGTGACGTTTGTATGGTACCAAATTGGGTGTCGAATGGCTGTGGCCAATAGAATTGCTTCAATAACGTAATTGTAGCTGATTAGGAAAAGTTGAGCCCCCATGAGAAGTGTGCCAATAATGCTTTGAACATTAGAAGGGGCAGAACTAACGTACAAACATGAATAAATGACAGAACAGGTGACGTCACAGATTATTCTGTTGTAGCGCAGTATGTAGCGTTTTGAGGCGTTGGTTTTGAACAGCAGATAGCTTAAAACTATGTTCAAAATTAGAGCAACGAAATTAATGATTAACATGGCGAGTCTATGCAGATCTATTTGGTCCAGCGCCGCCAAATACAACTCTTTCGTTGTATAGTTCCACCAGTCACCAATGCTGCAGTTTTGGACCATTTTTCACAGGTACTAGTGGTGATACGGGCACTAATGCAGCAACGAATGGACTGCAAATATTGGCACAACGAATTGAATAGAAAAGTTGCAATGCCGGTTTTAAGAAATACTTTAACAAAAATAACTTCGCCTTTTGATAGAGAAGACCGGTAATCGTTTTCTCCTTTTTTCTTTTACCAAATCTGAGCCAGATCTGGCGGTCAGTATCAGACCTAATTATACGGTTTAAAATAACAAAAGAAAGCTCGTTAGAGTTCTCAGGCTAGTTTTTAGGCATCTTTCTGCCGTTGAAAATATTTTAGACGCTTCAATTTTATAAATAACGATATTTTTATGCGGTTGCTGTCAGAAAATGCCCAATCAACAATCAAATAACAACAATAAACAATAACAACAACAAAAACCCTGCAAAAAACTAATCAGCACCAATATACGTAGAAGTATCATCAATATCGTATACGTCATATTGTAGCATCTTGTTTAAATCAGCGATACTGTCAAATGCAAGTTCAAGTGAGCAACTTGGGGTTAAGAATGTTAGGATTGAGCACACCAGGAGAAAGAATGCCTGGACTCAAGACCAGAGGGGTCAAGATAGCTCCAGTCATAACAGATGGCGACAGAATGTTTGGACTCAGCACCTTTGGACCTAGAATTCTGGGAGCAAGCACATAGGGACTGAGAGTGAATGGTGACAGGACACTGGGCGCCAAGATCACAGGAACCAGCACCACGGGGGACAGAGTGGCCGGAGATAGAACGCTGGCGCCGATAATCACAGGAACCAGGACCAGGGGACTCAAGGTAAAGGGACCCAGCACTCTGGGACTCAGAATCACAGCCACCAGCACCAGAGGGGACAGAGTGACGTGACTGAAGACACTGGGCGTCAAGATGGCCGCTCCGATCACCAACGGGTTCAGCACTCTCTGTTTCAGTCGTCTGTGCCACTTCCTGACCAGTTCGGACGAATTGTCCCCGGCCACTTCGCGAATCATCACCTCCAACGTTTCCTCCAACTCGTCCTGGGTCAAGTTTCCGTACACATCGAAATCCCAGTTCGATTCGAATTTAGTGCCATTGGCGAAAGCTGCACCTTTCAGGGCCCCTTTCGGACCGTAGAGAGCTTTCAGTTGGTCCTTGCTGAGAAAAGAGTAGCCTTTCTTGGACATGTGGTCATTCTGTCGTCGGTCAAAACTGTCAAATACAGAGTCGAGCCGCTTCTGCAGCAGGAGGTGTGCTTTGTAAGCTTTGGCTCGCTTGTTCGGCGGATTGTCGAATATGTGAAGCGCCTTCTGGATTGCCTTTGTAGCTCCTAAACTCTGCATCTTAACGATCATCGACTAAGCTAAACCTACCTGACGATTCCATAATCAAGTCCATCCAAACCTTCCTTTCAACTTCACCTAACGGCTGCAGCAACTTGGGAAGAGAGAGCACTGCATTTGCGTCATCATGGACACTCATGATCTTAGGTGAAAACAGTTTCACTGCTCGTGGGTCGTCTGGTGTAATTGGAAGAAAGCTGGGCGAGAAGAGGTCAAACGAACTTATGTTTAAAGTTGCCGCTTCGCGAGCCATGTCATACACAGTGTCCAGTACGCCAGCCAAAAATGGATTGGCCGGCTTTCGTCCTACTGTAGCTCCTTTTTCCAAAGGCAGGTCGGCGAGCGGTCTGCGAAAATGAGGACTCGACCGATCACTTAGAAGTGGTTTGTTTCTGTTAAGCGAACTTCTGCTCAGCATCGGCTTTACCAACGAATCGAGTAGATACTGATCTTGCGATCTACCGCGCTCCAGTTGCATGATTCCTTTCAGTCTATCCAGGTCGCTCTGCCATTTGGTGGTTTGGGGCACTTTGAAGATTTGTTTCAGAAGCTGGGCGGCCATCATACTCAAACTGGGTCGCTTGCGGGTGGCCTGAGGTAGACCGGTTTGAATCTGTAGCTCCTGCATGTTCTTCAACTTCCTGACTTGCCGTTTCAGGCGAACACTGGACATGGATGTTCGGTGTTGCACTTTGGGTGCGTGTCTGTGTCTGAGCCAGGGTTCGCCCCAGGCCAGGTGAGTGTCTTGGCTGGGGGCCGACGACTCTCGCTGTAGTCCGAACGAGCCGACCCATTTCATGTTAGCTTGCTTTTCGGCCGCTCTCTTGTAGTCAAAAGCCTTGACCAAACACTTGGCTCTGTCGCTGAGTTCACCCTGAGCCACTTGCAGACACTGATGTAGTTCGGCCTTCTGCCAGTCGGCGATTTCTTTCTCTAGCTGAGCTTGCTTTAGTTCAAGAAGACTGTAGAGATGTAGATGGTACCACTCTACATGACTCTCTGTCACTGTCTTGATATCTTCTTGGTTTGTGACTTCGATCAGGGCTTCTGCACACAGTCCTGAAGCTCATACAATGGTTACAACAGCTATTTTTAAACGAAATTCTGAGTCGGGAGTCAAATTGAAATAGGTTTTGCTCACGGCTAAAATGACTAAAGCAGTGAACTTGCGATGAAAATATACTACATATGCAGTTTTAGTACACAATTGTTACAAAAAACCTCTAATTCGGTGCGAAGTTTGGTAATACAAAATCGCTTTTCTCTGATAACGGCGAGTTTTCTAACTTATTTGAATGAAGCACAGATCATACTGAGGTTTCACATTACTACAGTACGTATGTTGTACGAGTCTATATGTTTATCGAGTGTACGGTGGTGGCAAAAGCCAAAGCCGTGACTTACCGACAATTAGTAGAGTAGCCAGAGATAGCAGAAATCTATCAGTCATCCCTATTAACCACGTGTGGTGAGCGCTCAATATCGCATCAATTCAATTGCAGATTTAACTGTGTCACACAAGAACGTAAACTACTAACTTTGGCGCGTTTAGGCCGCTTTCGTATCCTAATCTGGGTTGACAGTTGTGCTGTATAGGTTTTTTGTTTTGAGAACAGATTGCTACTGACACAGTAACCTTAAGATCGTGGCGCAATTCGCTCTTTAACTTTTAAACTGGCGTCGTTGCTGTCTTCCGGCTAATGTTTACACTAGACACGCGCCAGGACAAAGTTTAATCGGCCTGAAGGTCGTTATTGTGTTGCAATCTGGTAAAGTACACTTTTTCCTTCTCCATCTGTTAGTTTTTACGCAATAAAGACACTGGTGACAAAGTGTCATTTACGTAGGTACAGTACGTGCTTTCTAAGCTACACCCATGCGAATGCGAGTAAAACAAGCATGCTAGTAGCAACTGCACATACAGTTAGAATGAAGTTAAAGCCCATACAGTAAACACTAAATCGAGCACGCTCTTTCAGAAACCGAAGCCGATAAATCGATTTGAAATGTCCTTGCTGGCGAACTGCCACAATGTCGTACCTGTACATCGGTGCTGCTGTGTAGGTGGTTGTGTATCTCTAGAAAAATCTTTAGCAAGAACTCACAAAAACCGAGTTCAAACGGCCACATTATTACTGAATGATTTAAATATTACTGTCTACTGTTCATGATGCATTGTAGAAACCAACAGAGGCATCAAGTTCTTAAAAAATAGATTATGCGAAAAGTATAAACGTTTGAGTTTTGTTTTTACTTGGTAAAAGTCCTATATATTGTATAGATCTGAGAACAATTCAATATTTTCTATTACGTATGCATTTGAAATTTGAACGCATACGCATTACACATATGCATTTGAAATTCGATACGCAATATCATTTAACATTTTAAAATCTATGTGCACAATTTTGCATACCGTAATGCGTAATGGTGGACAAAATTAAACCGAAAATACGAAAATTTTGCTGAATTCCTTGATTTCAATTGGTTGTTCTGTGCATATTTGTTGGCAGCAAGCTGCTACATGTTTGTTTCTAAACCTGGCTTTTATTTCGCTTTAGACTTGCTGTTGTATGGCTACAAGAAACTTCTTTGCCAATCAGCTGAAGAGAACGTACACAGTACGTACACGTAGTGCTATGTCACATCCTTTCAAATAGTCGACTCACAGAGGGTGCTAATTCATTATTAGTCTACTGTAATATCTAAGAGTTGTTGCGATCAAGCCAGTTGCCAAATGTTTAATGAAGTGAGAAAAATTTGAAGAACATTTCTTAAATGAATGGTAGAGCGCTTTTAGAAGCTTCTCGTTTATAAACCGTGCTTGTAATGTTTCAAAAACAAGAATGACGAATATTAATAGTTCATGGAGTGCGGAAAGCGATCCTAGTGGGTGCAAAAAGCTTGTTGAAAATTACGCATCAGCCATTACGCATAATTCTAAATATGCATTCATTTTCCTGATTACGTAGTTACGCACACGCATTATGCATTTGGAATCTGTATGCATTACGCATACGCATATGCATTGAAAAATTCCGATATTAAACAACAATAGGTAGCGTTGCTTTAAGACCACGAACGACCATTTTTTGGTGGGTCTGAGACAAGGCAGCACCTCAGATGAGCCGACCGGAGACTTCTATTGGCGCAAATTGTTCGTTGGCGGTCAGTACAGTACGTCGACCTCCCATGGCCCTACGAACTGACTTCCTGGAACATACGATGGAAACCCTCCAACCTCGACTCGACCCCCCCTCCCCCACCGCCCACTACGCACCAAAACCAACCAGCTACTACCTAGTCTACATCCCCTATAACACCGGCACAGTTGGTGTAGTGGTTTAGGTCGCAAACGCAAAGCACGAAAGCGCGACGGAAGGGCAACGTCCGAGATGACGAATCACGGGGGGTCGCGAAATGGACCATGAGTCTGATGGCCGTAAGGGCCCCGCACATCGGATCGGATCCCCTATAACAGTCAGGCACTTAACGCCGTTTATGGTACCGACACCATATATGGTACCGGTACCTAGGGTAGTGGTACCATACATTTGTACATGGTACCGGCACCTTATATGGTACCGTCACCATATATGGTATCCCTACCCATGGCCATGGGTGCCGGTACCATATATGGTGTCGGTTAAACGGCGTTTAAGGGGCCGTTCATAAACGACGTCGTTCCAAAATCCCGATTTTTCGGACCCCCCCTCCCCCCAAAATCGCCTTGCGTCGTTTCTTGGGGACCCCCCCCCCTACGGCGACGTCGTTTTCGGTTTACCCCCCCCCCCAATAAAACGGCAGTACATAGAGTACTGTGACGTTTTCTTGTTACCATACTGCACAATCAATAGAATAAATCCCTACAACCACTCTGGGAAGCTTTTCTGTATGGAGAAACGTTTGATAGAATGTGCATAAATCGAAAATAATGTAATTGAAGTACCCTAAAATTCCGAAAAAAGCGACGTCGTTTTTTGCTAACCCCTCCCCCCCTCCAGGTGCGTCTTCTATAGTCGCATTTCAGCAGACCCCCCCTCCCCCCCTCTGGAACGACGTCGTTTATGAACGGCCCCTAAGTGCTGACTGTATAACCAATAAAGCGGTTTCTACGAAAGTGCCTACGACAACATGTGCAGATACATAATCTGTCAATACAGCGGTGAGATGTTGATTTGGTTAGATTGGCAGTTTAAGGCTTCTTTAGACCAAACCCTCCACCCGTACGTGTCCAATTCAACATGAAAGCCAAGGACGTGCGTTTGCACAACCTCACCGTCTACTCGGAGTACAGGGGAGTGGCCAGTGCGACATAAAGTGCAGCCGCGAGTTGCTGGTGTGAGAATCGTTCAGTTATGTACAACCAGCAGACCGGCCACTGCCTGCGTCCTGCAAATGGTCGAAGGCAATTTCAAGTGGCGCGCCTTCAATGCCCAAATGGCCGCTCCGGGTACGAAGTGTGGTGGCGCCTGCGTCAGGTCCAATCAACTTAGCAGCTATTTTACGTACTTCATCACGCTGTACAGTACTTTCAGCCTTTTCGAAAACACCTAGAAAAGCACAACCCGTGTTCGCCCTTTATGTGCTTTAGGCGAACACAATGCACAATGTAGGCGAACATGGTTGGTTGGTGATTTGGAAAGGGCAGAACAGACGAAGCTACTCGTTATCATTTTCGATCTGCGTCTTGTATTGTTTGTTGGCTTGAAAGACATTGTAATGCCAGTTCTTGTGCGCGTGCAAGCAAAAAGCGCGTCGGCCGTCGCGAAAGAACTCGTGAGGGAAGCTCCAGTGAATCTGATTGGCTACCAGAGTCTCATTCATCACCACCATCACGCCCCACTCGCCACCGTATTCGCTCTGCAACGCTGCTTGTATGGCCTTGGTTTGGTTCAGAGCCGCTCCCGGGAAATCGGCTGCCATTTGCTCAATTAGTGGGATTAGTTCGTTTAATGGGCAGAATTCGAAGTGTTCTGAAATAGATGCAACACCGGCAGCAGATGTATTTAGGCATTGCACTAGCCAAAGGCTTAGAGGCTAGGTCAAACAAGCATGCTTCTGCGACTATATGCGATGTACGTACTGCACGTACGAGCAAAAACTAACCCATTGACAGACATGCCGACAGCAGTGCAACCAAAACTACCACTGAGAAGCACTTTCGGATCATGCGTAGCACTAAACATGCAAACAGCAGGCCAAAAACGGAGATTAATAGCAAACAATTTTAGCTAAAACCAGCTAGCTGCAGCAGCTGTTAGGCTAATATTATTTGATGACCAAGGCCACTTTTTGCGCTTTTGTCTGAAATTCGAACACAGGACCCAGTCAGCATTTAAAGAGGCTGTAAAAATTGATGAGGCATGTACCGTATAATCTCGATTAGATCTCTTGATTGATGTTCAACGGTGTCTACTGTAAGAGTTGATTCTTACAGTTGTTACAAAAACGTTTTGTACGCATGATGGAGGCAATGATCTTGAACATTCGGTAATATTCACATAAATCCATTATCTGAAAATGGTAAATTTGGAGCAAAATGCACGGAATGAAAACTAGTTGTCGTTCAAAATTTCGGTATAAAAACCTGCATTATGAATATCTTTTATTTCAGTGCGTCGCGTCAGTGAGCCATTAGCGCGATTGAGTAAGCTAATATATCCTGGATGGGTTCAGTCCCGAGAGACAATTAGCTCGGTTGGACAATCATTAAACGCCGCCTCTTCGGCAAACACGCCAACTAGCAGGTTTCACCCTATGTAGCTGCATCAAACGCGTTGGCTAATCGAATGGCGTTAAAAATCGTAACTTTTCCCAACGAATATTTCATGGATATCTGCGCAATCAGAAACTTCAAGCTTCGCGACGGCTGTCTGCGTCCTGGAATGGTGGCCGAAATTCTCTGGGTGCTTCTGGAATATATGCAAATTCCCTACCAATTAATTGCCCACCGCACTATACCCACTCTAGGCAAGTTTGTCAACGGTTCCTTCGACGGCGGAGTGTACCGGCAGCTGGAAATAGGAGAAATAGACATGATCGCAAATACGTGGGCGTCGACTGCCGTTCGACTGCAGGTGTTCCAGTTCAGTCTGCCGGTCGACCAGTGGAAGTTCGTCTTCATGGTCAACGGCGCTCATCAAGACGTGGTCAACTCGGCCGAGTTGCTGCTCAAAGTCTTCAGCACGCAACTCTGGCTCAGTCTCGTCTCCTGCTGCGCCGTCTTGTTCGCTTTTAGACTCCTTATTCTCAAGGTGCCTTCCTTTATTCTAAGCGCTGGTAAGCTTAGCTTGAGCTTCGAAGCGCAGGCTTAGACTTGTATTTACCGTATAGTGTGGCGGTATGTAGAGGACGCTATACCGTGCGTCATGGGGACTCCGGCATCGGCAAAAGCGGTTGTTTCTGAGTTCGAAATCGAAACCAGTCTGCCTGAAACTAGGCGACGGTACAGTATGCCCAACCTAAAGGCCGCCGAAAGCATTTGACGGCAAGTAGATGTAAATGGAAACCGACTGGATCTGCCGTTGCACCAAAAGCCGCTGAGCATGCTTGCAGCATTGAAGAAAAAGACCGGAGCGTCCGAGCAACCAGCATCGGGAGCTGTTTTGGTAGCTGGTACGGCCGTTAGGAGCTGCCAGACAGCAACCATGACGTCAACGCCAGAAGCTCTCTTTGCGACTGGCACCCAAGCATGCAGACAGACTGGACTACGTAGTGAAGACAAATAGATTATTGCTAATTAGGTTTTGCGTATCTAATCGTGGGCATAAGGTACACGTAGTTTATGTGCGAAGCATACATAGGCCGGAAAATCCGGAGGGGGTCGGAGGGGGTTCCTGGAAAAAGTCCAAAAAACGCCTAAATAAGCGAGGCGGTCGGGGAGAGGGTATGGCCGGCCCAGGGGGTGGTATTGGCCGGCGAGGGGGTAAACATCAGCCTATACCCTCCCGCGCCCCATGTATGGTGCGAAGAGTGCAGGAAGTGGAAAGTGAACAGTACAGTGCTGACTGAAAGCCTAAGCTTCATACTGCATGCTAATTAAAGTTCAAGCTTTTCAGTTTGTTTATTCAACGCCCGTACAGAGTCTACTGCAAGCAGGAGAAGAAACTGAAACGCAATACGAATGGTCAAAACTTCTACTACTTCTGATCAACGTACTACTGGTTTTATTCATGAATCTGTACGCCGGAACATTGCTTACTATGCTCCTAAAACGGCCTCAAACCGACCTTCTCAAGGACCAATGGCATGTGTTAGAAATGATAGAACAGAAATATTACAAGTACTTGGTACGGTACGAGTCAGGTTTCATCTACCAGACCATCTTACACTCGGACCAAGACTATTTCGTAGTAAGTTTAAGTCAACGACATTAACGTTGTCCATTTCTAGAAATCCACTGACCACACACAACAAAGATTTTGCAACTAAACAGAATATATCAAATCAAAAAGATTAGTTCTGTTCTAGTCAATAAAATTAATGCTACAAATTGGTTCCAGGCCTTCCGGAAAGCACTCAAAGCAAATCCAGCCGTAATCGAACCAAACAACACCAAGATGGAAGCTCTCTTTGCCACCGGAGGGTACGTGATAATGGAGGTGGACAAGTTTGTCATGAATTGGCGGCACAAATTTTGCAACATTCAAACTGCACAAACGGAAGGATTGAGCACGGTTCGCGTGGCACTGATGTACCCGAAACGGTGGAAATACCAACAAATGATTAACGAGGCGTTGACTCAATTTCAAACCAGAATAGAGAGCGTAATCAAAAAGTACGAGGACTTCGAGATGCGCAAAATCGACAAAAACTGTCAATTAGAAGAGACTGAGAAAGACTACCTCAGTCTGATTTCTCTCAGCGGCGCCTTCGGACTGTTACTTGGAGGTCTGGCCGTATCGCTTCTGTCGATTGTTAGTGAGGTTGGAGTGCAAATGAGAAGGTTCTGCCAGCCGGAAAATTGCCAAGACTATGAGCTTAAAAAACGTTCTCTAGTAACAATGACAGAGACAAGTCATGAAACTTTGACTTACAAAGGCTCCTTGAATCCTATCGGACGCAAAAAATCTTTTCTTTAATTAAAGGATGTGTATCGTGCCTTTAGGATGGTATAGAAAACAAGTTTGATTCATACCTCTGTTGAAAAGAAAGAATTAAAGTCTATTTTGAATACTATAGTTTGTAAAGTCATTGTATGCTTAAAGACCAAGTGATATAGGCGTAGTCACTGTCGAATTGATCGAAGTCTTCGGCCTTTATTATGTCTGTCTGAATTTCAAGTTTAGAAATCGAACTTCTCCATAGAGAGCTAGCTGTACGCTGATGTGCAAAGTAACCGAGTAAAAGGACTAAAAAACGGTTTATAAACTCTGCATTCCTGAGGAGATACAGACCCCGAAAATTCGGAACTGGGCAACAGCGCATCACTTTAATAAAAATTTACGCAAGCCGACTTTTTGTGGGCTGTATCTCAGGGATGGAGCAACATTCATCCGTAAACTCTTGCCGGTTAACCATGCTGTAGCTCTTGGATAGCCACAAAAGACCAACACAATGCTCTGCTCTCTAGTCTCTACAGAAAAGTTCGACTTTCCAACTCGGAGCACCAGACTCGATTGATTCAGAGATAAATTGTTTGGCAGCACACTAGTCGTAATCATGGGGAAATTACTGCTGATCTTACTTCTGACCATCACTTCTGACTTGGTCACATCTTGCCATCCATCAGGACCGCTGGGTAAACCGTTGTTTACTAACCCTCAATCAAATCTTTTACCAACGTTTGTACCGATTTCGAACATACACGTGTACTTGTAGCATATGATTGGCGTACATTGCACGCTTTGTTCAATTTCAAACGTGTTTTCTCTGTAGTTTGCAGGGAAATGGGACAGTCGATAACCGGAAGTTGCGCGCAGACGAATGCTTGTCCACCTGCCTCTATCTGTCAAGATAGGCTGATATGTTGTGGTTAACCTTTGATACAGAACGTCCAAATACTGAATCACAGAAATGGAACCTTATCACTAATATCGTAAAAAACAGCCCCCCCCCCAAACCTAGGAATTTGCGCTATAAACAAAAGCTGTGTCATTGTTCATTAATAAACACATGTCCACGATATTCACTTCAGTTGCACGTACCGAAAGCTTTTGCTTAGCCGTGTTCTAACTAAATTTCCTGAGAGGTAATCATTAGGAGACTCATGAGCAGATAATATAATCAGTTATTCTGTTCTTTGCTCATTTGATCTCTCCTCTGTTTGGCACCATACATTTTACGCGCTATGATTATCTCCATCAAGAGGGAGAACTTGCTTGTGGTTCGGCTTTAACGTAACAGCAACTTCAAATACAGATCAAGCACGTAGCTGATTAGCTCTAATCAACCTCGTGGTCGTGATGGCCGGCACAAGACCACAAAGCAAAATTCTAGAACAACATCCGGACTGAAGAGGAAATTTGAATCTAAGCTGACGTCTATAAGCAACTAATGGGATGGTAATTAAAGGCGCAGCTACAGCTAAAAGCTTCACCTAGCGAGCGAGGTGTCATTACCTAGATATTAGAATAAGCAAATAATGGCAGATGCAGTGTTAATCTCAGAGGTGATCTTTTTCATCTTTGTTTTGCTCTCCATCCCCATCTACATTCTCTTCATCGCCACTCTCATCAAACACCGAAACAGCCGCGAGTTGGGTACGCCCTTCTTCAAGGTACGTGAACCCAGACCTTTCGATTTGGAAGTTATGCTCGTTCCAGGTGGCCTGGATGAATGGACTGGCCGACCTGATTTTCGTCTGTCACCACTATGCCTTCTGGAAAGCTGTCACCATGAACTTGTACCCTTCTCTGGTCAAGATAGGGGGAACAGTGCTGGCTCGCTATGGATTTGGCATGATTTTCTTTGGCAGGATGGGCCAGGCAGCTGGAGTTTTGGTCATGACTGTAAACCGATTGATCGTAATACTCAAACCTATGCATCATAAACAGGTGATAGACTGTTTCCCTCTGCTCAGACAGACAAACAACTTCCACTTCAGATCATGACGAGCGCTCGAACCACTGCAGTCATCCTGGTGGTTCAAGTGTCTCTGCCCCTTATCTACAGTGTCTGGGGGCTGCGCTGTTCAATGGGAGTAGTGACGGCCAATAACGGCACTGTCGTGCACTACACCTTTGACATGGCCTGTTTCGGTGGGGTGGTGGGCGGCATAGCATTCACCTTCATGTGCACAGCACTGGTCTCAGCGTTGCTCTACATAGTTATGATCGTGGCTGTCATCCGCACACCACAGCAGCAAGCAACTGTGCAGCGGAATCTGACTGTAGTGGCAGCACTGATCACTGGACTGCTGGTCTTCAACAGTTTGCTGATGGTGTTTCTGTGTCCCCCTGAGAACGACCTCATCAACCCTGCATGTGCCATGATTCGCAATGCCACTGAGATGGTGTTCAGCATGTGCAATCCCTATATTTTTCTGTGCATGTCGCAGAATCTGAGGGAAATGTTCATTGTAGGAGGCAAAGTTATAAACCAGCTGTCAGAGGCCAAGAAAAGCTCTACTGCAGGCGGTGCCAGAACTGCGGCCAAAGCATCTAAGGCTGCTGTACCAGTCAGAATACAGAAAGAGGCGTGGAAAGAAAGTGATGTTTAGTTACAGGTGTTCGTACTTTGTTAATCACTGTATCTAATGAAGAATTATCATAGTTTTACAGAGTATAGGTGTTAGTTTATTGTGTGGTTATTGTGCTTCGATGCATACATTGTCGGTCATCAAGCACACCTACATCCTGCCCATCCTTTGCTACTAGCCGTCTCGGTTTCTGTCTTGGCGTTTTTTGTCTTTTGCTGTCCCCGTTCCCATATGTCATAACACATGTGGTTGCTATTGTAGCTTTAGGTGCAACGGCAGCTCCAGTCGGTTCCCATTTACCTACTCGCTGTCACCAGCTTTCGGTGGCCTGGGTTGGGCTTGTGCCGACCACCAACTCTTTGCGGAAAGAAACTTGCCCGGCCGAGAGGATGAGCGCACGACCACGCGCACAGTGCCTTTGCGGCCTAAACAAACAACTACACCAACTGTACCGACTCTATTGTTTCTTACTAGTGGTTATAAACATACTTGCAGTAGGTATGTGATGAACACAGAAGAGAAACTTTAGATCAATTTTCTTGCCTGAAGCGAAAAGCAAAGTGTGACGGAATTTGCATCTTTCGCGCAAAAAATGCAGTTTCTTCACGTTGTATTTATTCAACACTGACTTTCTTTCACACATTCTCTTGTAACTTAGCCAAAAAACCAAAGGCGCAGAAAAGTACAGTATGCATGTACAGTAGGCATATTGCAATTTAGAGGAACAGGCAGAACTAGTGGGTGTGTCCAATATGTACATGTATAACAGCTATTCAGTTGTGGATCTCAGTTAGTTCAGCACTACCACTCTGAGGCGGGAGCGTTGATCAGCAGAGTACAGCAGAACCACACACACTTAACTGCATAAACGAGAAAGCAAGTGATTACAGGAACAAAGAGTCCGGAGTCTCACGCTTGGACGCCCACCCAGTTTCAAACACCCAGGGCGACAAACTGAAATTCAAATGAGCGACCTGGCTCACCGCATTTACAGGTGTTTTCAGCATAAAACAGAACAAAAACCAAACATTTCATAAAAACAAACGTTCTAATTTGTAAAAAAAAAAGCGAAATGAAGTTCTTCTGTAGAATAGAAACTAAAAAAAGTAGTTGGATTAGCATTCGCTTGTAGAGTATAAAGCCACTTGAATCTCTCAAATTTGACCTACTGTACAATGTACGAACGTTCATTTAAATGCACTGGGCGTTTAATTGAATTTCAAATTATTACATTCAGTTAGCGTCCAGCGTGAGACTCCGATAACGGTGATACCTGAGAATAGGTGATTAATGCAGTTAGACCAAGTGTGTATTTTGCGCACTTCTTAAACCAAGAGATCCTGACGACACTGCTGCTAGCAAGTAGAGTAAAGGTACCAGTAGGTACTGAGTCATTCGGTGATGTAGTAAGTGGCATTGTCGTCGTCTTGAACTTGCGTCTCGTCCAGCCACATGTCGTCCTCCACTTCATAATAGGACACCATCTAAAAGTGAAGCATAATCATGTGTCCCAGTCAGTCAATCAAACCATCTACCGGGGCGGTTGGCGCCGTCCGTGTGCGGACTGTCGACGAGATGAGTGTCGGTTGAGCAGGTAGCCTCTGTGTTGACCGTATGCGGGCGTTGAGTGGACAAGTGGCTCGGTATGCTGGTAGTCGTACTCGTAACTGTCATCTATGATTGGCTCCTCTGGCTGAACAGCACGCATTACACTACACTGTCTAGCAGTTTGCACTGCTCTGTGCTATGCTACGGCACCGTCATACATGTAACATGCGGTACTGTGCCACTAATACATGATATCAATACCAAAAATTGCATAATAGCTTTCTCGACCTCACTTCCGTTCCAACAGCCGGTTCTCGGTCATTTGTATTTTCCGGAGATTTTTTAAACAGCAAATAACAGGCAGATGGGCCAGGTTTAATCTGATCTCCCAATTGATTGCCAGAGCGGGGCGCAACGCAGATTAAGTCAGGCTGGCAGAGCAAAATCGATTTAGCCCAAGCCAAGACAGGTTTTGTTTGATAAGCGCCATGGAGGTAGGTCGTACAGAGCGCTCGTGCAGTACATCAGTGAGGCGCTCTACCCAGAAAGGCCACCGAGAATCAGAAACGAGTTCTCCGGAAGCGCGCCAAGGACTTCGTCTGCCGAAGAAGGAAGAGCTCTCTATTTTGTTGGCAAGGCCGGAGACACCGAAGAAACGACGAGCAGAACCGGTCGCCGAGTCATCCTGGAGCCGGCGAAGAAGCGCGTCTTGCTCTCGTGTCACAGAAGAAGAATCTGGACGGTCATTTTGGAGAGAGAATGACAAAGTTTTTCCCTGACTAGTGCAGCGGTCTGTCTGTTCACTTTTAGAAAGAACTTCTAACAGGGGTGGCTGCAAATAGACACATTTCTTTTTGCTGTAATTTCCGCAAACCTTCGCCAAATACGCTTAAATTCGTTGACGCTGACACGATAAAAAAAACAGATGTGCATGATTGTGTTCGTTTTTCTCTCAAAACTTCGTCAGTGTAAACGCATGAAACTTTAACAGAAAATGCCCCAAAAGTTTAGCAAGATATTCTCCCAATTTCAGATCATTTAACATTTTTAACATTATTTCTATTGGTTTTGAAATTACCAAATTTCAGTTTTCTTGGAATTTTTCGGGACTGGGACAGGCCTATGTAGTGCACCAAATTTCAACATAAAAACTTCCACGAATATTGAAACCGCAATGTGCAAATTTCAGTCCAATTGAGCAAAGTTTGCGAAAATTACAGTAAAAAGAAATGCATCCATTTTTGACACCATG
>JASANB010002450.1:0-28429 GCA_030248155.1 Sabatieria punctata | reverse complement strand
ATCGATCAATTAAAGTTCAGTATCGATAGTGAAAAATCAGCCTAAAACAGTCAGTCACTTAACGCTGTTTATGGTACTGACTGGCCCCATATATGGTACCGGCACCAAAGGCATGGTATACCGTCACTACCGCATACCGTGACTATATGGTACCACCATAGTCCCTGAATGTGCTGGTATGTACCATAATAATGACGGTACCATTTATTGTATCACCACAGTCCGTAATGTTGGGGTACAGTACTATGTATGGTGCAACTGGCCTAGGTACAGTACCGGGACCGGTACCATTATGGTGCCAGCACCAGAAACGGCGTTAATTACCAGACCAGACTGTGAAAGGTTGGCGCATGAATCCTCCTTACGACTCCAGCTGGCATCGCTTCTTTCTGTGTATCTCATATTCTTGCATTTTATATTGCAGTTATGGCAGAGAAAAACGCCTGTATTGATCGGGTTGATGTGGCTCGTGCCTCTCCTCTATGTTTTACCGATGACAACTACGTGGGCTTGGTCGACCTATGATCAAAAGCTGCATCTACAATTCTACACACCCAACACAACGGTAGCAGTTAATATAGTTCGATTACAGTTGGCAATTGGGGGGCACAGGTCCGTTCTCTACTACTGTAGATTGGGTATGCCGAACCCATGCCGAAAATTGAATTTTTTGAATACCTACCAATAAACACCAATCGATTCGGTACTATAATAAATACCCATCCATGTCCGGTATGCCGATTATTTTGGGAATACCCAGGTGTTTGGGATTCGGTATTTTTCATAGAGTTTAGTACAATTTTTTTATCGAAAATTCCTGTGATCACGTTTTCGTTGTAACTAGACATTTTTGCGCATTCAGAAGTTCATTTTATTTTGCGTTATCTTCAGAATATCGAATTTGAAGAGGCCCACGATTCTTTAGTTGTGTCTCTTCTTGGCTTTCTCGAAAATTACTCTGGGGTGTCGACATTGGTTAGGGGGTCCCCTGTGGGGTCTAGGGGGTCTAGGGGGTCCCTAGGACCCCTAGACCCCCCAATTTTTGTGTCCTTTCGCCCATCTGTCCCAAGAAAGTTGCTTCAAGGGAAGTTATTAGAAAGTTCTTATATAGTTTTGGTTTAAACTTCACAGTGCTTTCCGGTATACCAGTATTTTTTCCAATACCTACCCGTACCGAACCGATTCCTGAAAATCCCATACCCAAACAACAGTATTGTCAAGACTACCGGTAGAGAAAGCGGCGGATGTGCGGTATCAGCCAGCGTTGAAGCAATCGGATTTCGTCATCCGCAGCGTTTGCTTCTACTTCTGCCTTGGCAATTTGTTAGTATTGACACGCAAACCTGCAAGTTTCTGCTTGGGACCGTGACTCTACAACAGCAAGGAGCGGAGTTAACAGATTCGGCACCAGCTCTAGGGATTTTTTCTAGCTACTCCAAATTTTTTTGCTCCACCGACTCGGCGGTCATATGTACGAAAGCGGCGAGTTTGCCAAATTTTCAGGCAAACTCTGGTTTACCGAGGAGTTAGTTTTCTGCTGGACCAGTTGGTCATCGTTCCCACCCTGCTGGTACTGCACGGTGTCACTGCGGCTGTGTGGCCGCGCAGAAAACGCAAACAAGAAACCAAAACATCTCGGAAGCCAACATATTTGTCTAGGAAGAAAGAGAAGAAAGAGAGCATTGATCGCAACTTTAGCTATGGTTGGAGGAATTACAGCTCTTCGGTTCTGGCTCACTGAGCTTGCCTTCATTTTCTGGACGTTTTTGTTTATCCGACACAAATGACATGACAGCCTGGTTTTTCTTGGACCGTCTACACCGTTGTTAACCCCATCTTGTCATTGTCAGCGGAGGTCGCTTTGATGAAGAGTGCTTTTCCTGGCTACACAAAGTTGAAGTCAGGCCAATCAAGCCAATCAAGCAGGGCATTTATAAATAACTCTGAATGTTCGTGTTCACTTCACATCTTATTTGTTTGTTCTGAAAGATTTGCACCTTGTATATAACACTCACTCGTCTAACCTGTTTGTCATTGTTTGTGTGTTCACTGTAACATGAAGCTCTTCATTTGGTGCCGAGACCCCTCTTTTGTTGGGTTGTGTGATGTAGGTATGGCCAATGGTTTTCAAAAATTCACGCTATAGCAAAAAATATTATGATAAAACCGCTGATAACATGACCGGATATGATAATTTACGCAAAAAACCGCACTTGATTCCATGAAAAATTAGAAATCTCACAGTAAAAACACCCGTCCACGAAGAACTTTTGTATGGCGCACAGCACTTGGTGTCATTTTTAGTTATGATCAACAGACAAGCAAAAATTTGGCAACAGACAACTACAAGCAAAAATTTACATTATGTATGCTAAAACGGAAATAGCATGACCGGATGCGATTATTTACGCAAAAAACAGCACTTTATTTCATGAAGAATTGGAGAAATGCCGGTTCAAAACAGCCACGTGAGTCATATCGCGTAAATTAGTGTTGATAACTTGGTCGCCGTTCCAGCGGTGGCTGATTTTCTATGGCGCGAGTTACGAAGGTGCAACCAACTTGATTGTTTAAAACCTACTAGAAAGATGTGAATATCCGTCGCACCGCTAAATTAATGCGAAAACGTATGATTGCAAGTGTTGCGTACAATAAAAGACTGAAATGGCAAAAATTCAGGGTTACATAAACTTCAACACCATTTGTGGGGTTAACGGCAAAGAGCAGAGAGCGAATTCTTATATCATTCGAAAGCCTGAAGTCTATATACGGAACCGATTGAATCTCTGCTTGATTTTGATTGATGAGGATTCAAAGCAAATTCCAGACTTACGTCAGGAATAAAAATTATTATGACATAAAATACTATCCCTATCTACTGTTGATTGGGTAAACCGAACCCAAACCGAAAAATGGGTATCTTTGGGAATACCTACCCGATAAATACCTACCGATTCCAGGTATTTTAATAAATACGCATACTCGGTATACCGATTATTTTGGGAATACCCAGGTATTTGGGAATCGGTATTTGTTTGTCCAGTTTTGTGCAATTTTTATCGCAAATACCCTATGATCTCAATGTTTTCTTTGTAATATTCTATTTTTACGGGATGGTGGTATGTCCGGGGCTCGTTGTCTTAGCGGCTTTCCGTCAGTTTTGAAACCGGTGTGTTACAGGGGGATAAATAAGAGTGGCAGATCGTAGGCCGGCCGTCAGAGGCCCCGCTGCACGCACACACACTGATGCAGTGGCGTATCCAGGATTTTGGAAAGGGGGTGTAAAATTTTGAAAGTGCCTGGTTGGGCCGCTGCCCAACCAGAGTAAGAGAATTTAGCAAAATTAGCCTTCAAAAACGCGTTTAAAACGCATTTCGAGCTTAAAATTAACAGAAATTACAAGTTTTAGTAGTTTATAATGGCCTGGTTGGGCTTCTGCCCGACCAGGCGAGAAAATTTTAAAAATTTGGCCTTCAAAAACGCATTTAGAAGGCATTCTGAGCACAAAGTAGACAGTTTTAGTACATAATTCATTAGTTTCTTATATTTTTGACAGACTTTTTCTTCCCACCTCCACCGCAAAGGGGGTGTACAGGTACACACCCTACACCCCTGGATACGCCACTGCCCTGATGAGAGAGAAGGACCCCGCTGGGTCATGCTGCAAAGACGAACCTAAACTGGCAGCATAATTAACATGCAGCAGGCGGCGGGCCGCTACATTGTATCTACTGTTTTAAAAGTATACCCAAAAATACCCATACTTGGGTACACTTGAGTATTTTTGCTGGTACCTACCTACCCTTCTTACCCGTACCCATGCTCAAGTATTTTTTGGAATGCTTACTCGTACTTACCCATCATTTTACAATGATGCCCAAGTATTTTGTTTTTCTCAGGTGATTATAAAATGGGAAATATTTTCAATTTCGGCGCTTTGTGCGTCATAAAAGAAAAGCTCGAAAGCACATGCTGCGCACTTTAGTGGTACGGACTTAGCACAGTAAGGGGCAAAAGGTAAAAAACACCAGTGTACCGGAGAATGATTGAGCAGGAGTTGTCAAATTATGTCAAAGATTATATTCCTGAAGAAAAAGTGGAAGCTTTAGACTCCATAAAATGGTGGAAGCAAAAAGCTTGCACTTACCCCCGGCTCTATAAGGTTGCGTTATCTGTTCCGGCATCTTCTGCTTTCATTGACCGTGTGTTTTCTCAGTCTAGTATCTGTTTAGCTAAGCGCAGGCACCGCTTAGGGGCTCAGAACCTCGAGAACGAATTGATGTTGAAGGTGAACCGTCAGATTGTTGCAGAAGCTATTTGTTAGATTAAATTCTTCCTTCTATGTCGTTTGTAAGATCAATAAAACTCTTCTGTTTCATGCAAATATGTAAACTTTGCCCATTTTCATTTATTATTCGATTTTCTGCAATTAGCTGCCTGGAAAATACCCAAAAATACTCATACTCGAGTACACTTGTGTATTTTTGGCAATACTTACTCGTACTCGTACCCAAAAATTGGGCATCTCGACATACTTACCCGTGCCCAAAATGGGCACGTTTTGTGATACTTTTAAAACAGTAATTGTATCACACGTCCTACGCTCCTACGCACGTATATAAAAGAGCTGTGGCTGAGTGCCTAGCTACAATCACATGGAGAAACACATTTTATTACGATATCCTTTTAAAATATTGAATTTGAAGGATTTTTAGTCCTCTGGCCATACTCCCTGTCCCAAACTTGCTTTGTCATTAGAAAGCGTTGGTCTGGTTTTGGCTTACCTTCGCACTACTCCATAATAACCAAGTCTCTATGTACTTGATTACAGTACATTCACAATCAACAAAATAGCACCGCATTTTGTCACTGCTCGTTAGATCTCCTACTGTACACTAACAGAACTTAAAACTACCGTACAGTACAATTGAAGCATTTTTCTTGGCCAATCGTATTTGTAGAAACAAATTTTACTCCAGTAAAACTAAAAATAATTTCAAAAATTCCTAAAATCAATAAATCCCATTGCTTTTGATGGATTTTCTAGCCTCTGAGCTTGAAAATGACTAAATCCATGGCCTTGTAGATGGTAAATTCAGTGTTCTGACTTTGAAAAAGCATTTTCAACAAATACCGAATAAATACCGGTATACCGGTATTTTTGCGAATATCTACGCCATACATGTAACAGGTCATCCGCCGATGGGGGAGGGGGTGGGGGGATCTGGCGCCGGCCGGGGGGTCTGAGCGAAAATTTTGGGAGGGGGGGGGGGGGGGGCACTAAAAATCGCCAAAAATCGCTAATTTGGGCTGAAATACAGCTAAAAAGTGTTGTTTTGCAGGCGATTTTGGCAATTTTTGTGTCTGAAATTCTAAAAAATTGCAAAAATTTGCTCAAAAATTTACTTGCCAGAAAAATCGGAGGGGGGGCGGCGAAATCGTCTCGGGGGGGCCATCCGGGGGGTCTGGCCAAAGTCGGGTGGGGGGCAGACCCCCCAGACCTCCCCCCTGCTACATGTATGATCTACCCATATCAAACCGATTCCTGGGTATGCCGAAAAATGCCTACCCATACCGAACCGATTCCTGAAAATCCCATACCCAAACAACAGTATCCCTATCTTGTAGTGATGCAACCGGGATCCCGGTTTTTTTCCGGCATTTTCACTCCCGGTTTCTAATCCCGGTTCATTCACACATTCTCTAATACCGGGAAATTTATTTTATAGCAGTAGTGACAGTTTTTTGCAGATACTATGTATTTCAGTGACATCTACTGTATACCCCCACTTTCTTTTGCCACTACCAGCAAGCAGCACGCAAAACTTTGAATAAGTTTTAAAATGACTGCTATAACTTGCTCAATTTGAGCGAACAGTCATGTTTTGCAGCATTGTTCCAAATATTTTTATATTAACTTTTCCTTCTAAGCTTCCAACTTTATAAAGACTTTCAATTGAGCGAAGCGACTCATTGATTGGCTATTCTTACACAAATCTTTTGGTCCAATTGGCATCGAGCTGTCTGGTGCCTGCCAAACCAACGCACTAACCCATTCAACATAAATCTGATCTCACAGTGTACTGTAGTTTAACCCGTTATGAGAGAAAATCATTGAGAAAACCGACTAGAAATGGTATCAATAGCTAAACCGGATGTTGAAAACATTTATGTTTTATCATGCTGCATGCGTTTTGATTGATTTCCCGATATTCCCGGTTTTTCCCTGTATTCCCATTTCCCGGTAATCCCGGTTTCCCCGAATCCCGGTATTCCGCGCTCCCATCACTACCTGTTGTGTTCTTCTCTATATATTTCCTTTTAGTTGGTATGGGCGACCATTTTTAATAATTCGCGCTACGACAACGAAAATATACTAAAAGGTCCGATAGCATGACCGCATAGGGCAATTCCGGCAAAAAACCGCATTCGATTTCATTAACAATTAGAAAAATGCGATTTAATGACAGCCGCCTGCGAAAGACTTTTCTATGGCGCACTTGGTACCATTTTTATTATGGGCAATATATTTGAATAACTGGCGCTACAACAAGAAAAAGTTTATGCTAAAACGGCGATAGCATGACCGAATGCGATAAATTACGCAAAAAACCGCACTTGACTACATGAAGAATTAGAGAAATTCGTGTTTAAAACAGTTTTTGTGTGAGCCGCGCAGTTTAGTAATTAGCATTTGGTCGCACGTTTGAACTGGGACTGATTTTCTGCGGCGCGATTTACGAAGATGCAACCCACTTGATTGTTTAAAATCTACTAGAAGGCCGTGAATATCCGTAACACAACACAGCTAAATTAATGCGAAAAAGTATGATTGCAAGCGTTGCACAAAATAAAATACTGAAATGGGAAAAATTTAGGGTTACAGAAACTTCAACACGGTTTGTGGGGTTAACGACAAACAGCAGAGAGCCAATTCTTGTGTCATTCGAAAGCCTGAAGTCTACTGTACTCAGAACCGATTGAAACCCTTTCGCTAAATTCATCGTTTTATCACAACAATCAGGAACACGAAAAAAGTCCACGAAAACGCCGATTTTCAGTAGTTAAGAAAGAATCCAATTTGTGGGGACCGCGTCAAACTGCGTTAAGTAAAAGAGTGGTGCTATATAGGTAACTAGTTACGCTGATTTCAAGTCCGATTAAAACCAATTTAAATAAACTCTCCTTTCAACAGAAAATGGACGTTGAAAAACGACGAATTCAGTTTTTGAGAAAAAAATGCCCTTTAAACGGCTGAATTATGGTTCAAAATGCATCTTATTCGATAGCTCGTACTCTGTTTCATATAGGTACATCAGTTCCTCCTATCAATAACCGAACATAAAAAAGAATTTGCGCTTGAAGTTGCGAAAACCGTTTTCGGACCATATTTTGCACGTATTTTTGTATTTTCTAAACGGCGCAGCCAGACGAAGCGTGCCCATCCCTACTTTTAGCATTGATCTGCTCTCAAAAAGCATACATATCTCTTTCTCATCGTCATCGATTTCATTTATTTTTTCAGCAGGGTTAGCGTGCGCCCCTGCCTGCCTGTTCACGTACGTATACACGTATATATAGCTAGCGCCATAGAATTGACAATTACTTGAACATCTGCTTCTAGGCACTTAATACCGCTCTTGATTAAAGACCCTTGCGGACTTGCATAAATGACCTAACTAGCTTAGGACTGGATTGAGTGTAACTACTGTATGCGTCATCTGTTTTCTTTGCCTAAGCCAAGTCACAAGTGTATGTTTATTCCGAACCTAAAATGTGTTATTACCGATATAAGTGCAGCTGTCAGCAGCGAGAAAACAGGCGTAACCGTTCGGCTAACGAGCTTTCAAAGCAAGCATTGACTTGACTAGGTTTGGTCGCCGCTTGTCTTAGGCTTGATGACTGTAGCAGTAGCAGTGGTGATATTTAACATCGTTTGGAAAGTCTTCTTATTATTCAGTCTCGTCTTGTATCTTCTTGTGATATATCTGCTGATCAAACACAAGAAACACTTCAACAGCAGTTTCTTTCTGCTGATCACATGGCTGGGGGTGGTTGATGTGTTGTGCGTGCTGGACACGCTCGCATTTCAACTGGCAAAACTGCTTCTCTATGACCAAATGAGAGAGAGCATCGTGGCGGCTACCTTGGATCACATGTTCATCTTTTGGCTTTTTTATGCGCAGGCCTTTGGCAATATCTTGGCTGCACTCAATCGCTTCACCGCCACTGTCTATCCCTTTTCTCATACTTCGGTCGGTTTTCATTTTTAGACTATAACATGCTAGTTGAAGCAAAGCCAAGATAGACTCTTGCAGCTGCGTTGCGCTTGTTTTGAGACGTTTATTGCAGTTATGGGAGGGAAAAATGCGTGTGTTGATCGGTTTGATGTGGCTGGTACCACTGATCTACGTTTTACCGATGACCACAAGCTGGGGTTGGTCGACCTACGATGAAAAGCTGGTTCTACACTTCTACACACCCAACACAACGGTAGGAAAGAATGCCTTCAGTCAGATATGCATAGATTCCTCTATTACTTCATTAAATTCCTTTGACCATTCCTTTCCTATGGTACCACACATGTCCAGATCATCCGCCAAACGGAAGGAGCGGTTGGGGTCTGAGCCCTGCTGGGATGTCTGGTCTGAGTGTGAGTGGATACTGCATTGGTACAAACCGTTTCGCACCCACAAACTCCCGCTCTCGTAGACTCTGGAGCCGCCGTAACACACACGATAGTGTGAAGAACCACTCACGTCTTGGTCATGGGTTACCACACAGTCCCCAAACGTGAGGGTACCATTTAAGTGCCACCACAGTGGGAAAACGTGGGGTGGGGGTACCATATAATTAAGTGCCACCACAGTGGCCAAACGTAGGGGTGCCATATGGTACCACCACAGTCTCCAAACGACTGGCCTATGTAGGTACAGCACTATAATGGTACCAGTAGCATAAAGGGTGTTGAGTGTCTCTGACGGTGTTAGATCTGCATGGTGTCTGTCTGTAGGCGGCTCTGATTTACCATGGTGTCAGTTTTATGGTGGACCAACTGATCATAGTGCCGGCGTTGCTGGTGGTCTACGGTGTCATCTGCATAGTGCTGGTACGTCGCAAACGGAAGGAAGCAGCGGAGGCCAACGATTTGTCGAGCAAGGCCACGGCGGCCGCCGGCAAACAAAAAGTCGAACGTAACCTGGTGATGGTCGGGGGGATGTTGGCCTGCTCGTTCTGGGTGACTGAGTTCTTTTACTTTCTGGATGTGTTCGTGTACCCCAGACAGATCACCCAGGTAGCCTGGGTTTTCTGGACGGTCTACACCGTTATCAACCCGTATCTTTTGTTGACATTCTCTAGGCAGGTCAGAAATCGCTTTATGACCGTTTTTCTGGGTCGGCAAGAGCCGGCCGTCGGTCCAGCTCAGCCTGCCAACAAACAAGTCAGACAAGTTGCTCACAAATAAATTCTACTCTGCATTTAAACAGACAACACGTACTTATGTATATCGGCTGACTGAGCTAAGGTATGGGTGGGGTTCGGGAGCCTGGTGGGCGGACGGTAATCAGCCGAAATTCTTGAGAGAGAGTTTAATGCCAAAAACGCTAAAAACCTGCAGTTCGCTTCGAATAAGTAAGAAAGAAGTTTGTCGCCCGACTAACACAAAAACCGTCGGAGGGACCGACCACGTATAGCCACATTTGACATATTACGTACCTAAGTAAATAACAAATGCTGCGGCAAATTTTGCTTTCTTACTAACGCCCTAAATTTGTCCAAAGACTTAGCATTCACAACTTCATTTGGCAGTTGATTCTACAGGGTGTCTCAAAAAATGATCACATTTCTTTTTACTGCCATTTCCGCAAATTTTGACCAAATAGGCTGAAATTTGGACTACAGGTGCCAAAACTCGGGGAATTTTATGTGTTAAAGTTTGGTGTACTAGGCTTGACTAATTCTCGAGAAATTTCAAAAAAAGTGAAATTTGGTGATTTCAATAGCGAAAGCCGGTCACCGAAAAATGGAAACATTTCCTTTTACTGTATTTTTTCTAATTTTTGTCAGAAGACGCAGAAGTTCAGGGTAATTCGTGTGTAAAAAAGTTGACGCATGCATGAACTCCAACGCTATCGTTAGAGTTTAGGCGATAATGTAATGTAACCAGGGCTGTTTGTTTTCCGGAAAAAAACTCAAGCTGGTTTTTTTCCTGTTTTTTTTCGGTTTTTTTCCAAAAGTTATTTTCCGAGATGACAGAAAAAATATTTTAACAAACGCTTTTTATTACAGAATTCAACGAAATAGCGTGAGTTTTATTACAAAATGCACTAATTTCATATTTTAGAGTAGTAATTTGATTTTAAAACAACAAAAATACAATAATAAAAGTTGCCTGAAAATGGTACCGGTATTTTTTGCCAAAAACAGCTAAATTATGTCATGGAAATGCTTGTAAGGCTTCTATTAACGTAAATTCAAAGCATTTGAAGCGAATTCAACCAGTTATTGTGCCTATTTCCTTTAAAAACTTGCTTGAGTTTTTTCCGCATTTTAGGTTTTTCCGAGCCCCTAGGAGAAAACCGGGTTTTTTTTTTCGAAAAAAAAACGAAAGACCCGACCCAACAGCCCCGGTGTTGTGTCGGCTTCTTACCATCGCCTCGACGGGTTTTGAACCTACAAACAACCACTGGGGATGCCGGAGCCGCCGTGACTCAAGGATGCAAGCTAGCCACTGAAGCAATGACAACAACAACAACAACGGCAACATACGTAACTGAAGGGTGAGTAGGCCCCAAACACCCGCTACTCATACATAGGTCGGAAAAATCTGGAGGGGGCCTGAAATCGTCTCGGGGGAGGGGTGGCAATGGGGTAGGACGATTTTCCGAAAAAGGCAAGAAATCGCTGTAAGAAGTTTGCTAATTTTCCTAAAAAATAGTCAAAATGTTCCCTCGAACACTAGGGAAGGGGGCCATGGTCGGCGAGGGGAGGGGCTAACATACCCGCCCCCATCTATGTGCGTAGTAATGGTTTTTACAGTTACTTTATCATTTTTGTAGCGGCCTCTACGGAAGAGAGCTGCGCTGTTGTGCCCCTAAATACTGGATTGCAAAAAAACCAAGCAAGCAGGTACCCTAGCCCTACACGCCTGGGCCAGGAAAATAAAATTGGCTTGTTTGTTTTGCAAGACAATGAAGATTGTTGTGTGTTGTAAAGTAATGTCATTTTTTCAGACGCACTGTACAGTATGTATGTAAATAGACTAAAATTGTCAACTGAATGTGGTCTGTTAAAGTTTAGAACATAGGGTAATATAAAAACCCATTATACTTGTGTATATTATTTAGTTCGTTCGTAAGCGTGTCCCCATAGTGTATTACTTCATTCTTGTACAAAACTAAGTGTTTGAGGGACTGGGGCAGGCACCTAGTTTGCTGCTTTTTTCATCAGTGCACTCAAATAAATAAAACTGAAACTGGAAGCGCACCCACCATGCCGTAAGCAAACGCAGTGAGCCTTTCACAAGCGGGTTTTTAGTCCTTTCTTTACTATCTATTAAAAAAGTTTGCAGTTTACAGTACCATAAAGTCATCGTGCGTGTCTGCATGCAATAATGTGTTAATTGACATAGAAAACATGTTCTCACGACATGAGACAATTTTTTTCCCATCCGCAGAGACACACGTCACCGGCACAATTAGGTTTGGGAATGTTGTTTCTGGTGCGAAGTGCGAAGAACGTGTAATAGGACAAAAACGCTGAAATGAGCCCAAGCAAAATAGGGGAAAGTAGGCCAAGTGCCAAGGACGCACTGCTCCAATAAATTAGTGCTGAAACAGATTCGTTTGCGGCCGAAGACGCGTGTCACGCTGACCTTGAATAACTGAAACAGCGAAAATGGGGACGATTTTTTGCGGCACACAAGTGGTCGGGCACGGGTGACGCAACGCTAAACCTGCTGACCCACTAAACCGGGTAAAATTTAATTTCCGCTATACCATTTCGCATTAGTTTCTTTTCTTCCCACTCAGCCGGTACTGCGCGCCTTCACAATGCGCGCACTTGTGATCTTTCCTCTCTACTGCTCATTACTAACATTCACCTCTGGTAAGTGCTTCATTGCTTTGTTCCCACTCTACTATCTATAGACTCTACTTCTATAGGTCAATTCAACAAGGGAGGTGGCCAAATACCACAGCCAATCGGTGGTCAAGGATATGCAGGAGGAACTTACACTGGAACGAAAGGAGGAGGGGGTCAAATCTCAGCACCAGTTACCGGAACCAAAGGAGGAGGCGGAGCGATTCAAGGATATGTACAAAGTGCTTACATGGGAGCCTCTAAAGGTGGAGGCGGCGGCCAAGTTGCACAAGCAGTTGCCACTAAAGGAGGTGTGGCACCAACTGGACAAGGATATGTACAGTCTCCATACATGGCGCCGACAAAAGGAGGTGGTGGCCAGATCTCACAGCCAGGCATCATGACCAAAGGAGGAGTAGCAGGTCAAATGGCAGCAGCAGTTGCAACCAAAGGAGGCGGTGGACAGATCGCACAACCAATGGTCAAAGGAGGTGTGGCACCCACTGGACAAGGATACGTACAGTCTCCATACATGGCAGCAACAAAAGGTGGCGGTGGCCAGATCTCACAGCCAGGCATCATGACCAAAGGAGGAGTCGTAGGTCAAATGGCAGCAGCAGTTGCCACCAAAGGAGGTGGTGGTCAGATCGCACAACCAATGGTCAAAGGAGGTGTGGCACCAACTGGACAAGGATATGTGCAATCTCCATACATGGCAGCAACAAAAGGTGGCGGTGGCCAGATCTCACAGCCAGGCATCATGACCAAAGGAGGAGTCGTAGGTCAAATGGCAGCAGCAGTTGCCACCAAAGGAGGTGGTGGTCAGATCGCACAACCAATGGTCAAAGGAGGTGTGGCACCAACTGGACAAGGATATGTGCAATCTCCATACATGGCAGCAACAAAAGGTGGCGGTGGCCAGATCTCACAGCCAGGCATCATGACCAAAGGAGGAGTCATAGGTCAAATGGCAGCAGCAGTTGCCACCAAAGGAGGTGGTGGTCAGATCGCACAACCAATGGTCAAAGGAGGTGTGGCACCAACTGGACAAGGATATGTGCAATCTCCATACATGGCAGCAACAAAAGGTGGCGGTGGCCAGATCTCACAGCCAGGCATCATGACCAAAGGAGGAGTCGTAGGTCAAATGGCAGCAGCAGTTGCCACCAAAGGAGGTGGTGGTCAGATCGCACAACCAATGGTCAAAGGAGGTGTGGCACCAACTGGACAAGGATATGTGCAATCTCCATACATGGCAGCAACAAAAGGTGGCGGTGGCCAGATCTCACAGCCAGGCATCATGACCAAAGGAGGAGTCATAGGTCAAATGGCAGCAGCAGTTGCCACCAAAGGAGGTGGTGGTCAGATCGCACAACCAATGGTCAAAGGAGGTGTGGCACCAACTGGACAAGGATATGTGCAATCTCCATACATGGCAGCAACAAAAGGTGGCGGTGGCCAGATCTCACAGCCAGGCATCATGACCAAAGGAGGAGTCGTAGGTCAAATGGCAGCAGCAGTTGCCACCAAAGGAGGTGGTGGTCAGATCGCACAACCAATGGTCAAAGGAGGTGTGGCACCAACTGGACAAGGATATGTGCAATCTCCATACATGGCAGCAACAAAAGGTGGCGGTGGCCAGATCTCACAGCCAGGCATCATGACCAAAGGAGGAGTCGTAGGTCAAATGGCAGCAGCAGTTGCCACCAAAGGAGGTGGTGGTCAGATCGCACAACCAATGGTCAAAGGAGGTGTGGCACCAACTGGACAAGGATATGTGCAATCTCCATACATGGCAGCAACAAAAGGTGGCGGTGGCCAGATCTCACAGCCAGGCATCATGACCAAAGGAGGAGTCGTAGGTCAAATGGCAGCAGCAGTTGCCACCAAAGGAGGTGGTGGTCAGATCGCACAACCAATGGTAAAAGGAGGCGTGGCACCAACTGGACAAGGATATGTGCAATCTCCATACATGGCAGCAACAAAAGGTGGCGGTGGCCAGATCTCACAGCCAGGCATCATGACCAAAGGAGGAGTCGTAGGTCAAATGGCAGCAGCAGTTGCCACCAAAGGAGGTGGTGGTCAGATCGCACAACCAATGGTTAAAGGAGGTGTGGCACCAACTGGACAAGGATACATTGGAGGTACTTATGGAGGAATGACAAAAGGAGGTGGACAAATTGCACAGCCAATGCCGATGACAAAAGGAGGAGTCGCAGGTCAAGTTGCACAAGCAGTTGCCACCAAAGGAGGTGGTGGTCAGATCGCACAACCAATGGTCAAAGGAGGTGTGGCACCAACTGGACAAGGATACATTGGAGGTACTTATGGAGGAATGACAAAAGGAGGTGGACAAATTACACAACCTGGCATTATGACCAAAGGAGGAGTTGTAGGTCAAGTTGCACAAGCAGTTGCCACCAAAGGAGGTGGTGGCCAGATCGCACAACCAATGGTTAAAGGAGGTGTGGCACCAACTGGACAAGGATATGTGCAGTCTCCATACATGGCAGCGGCAACAAAAGGAGGTGGAGGACAGATTTCACAACCTGGCATTATGACCAAAGGAGGAGTTACAGGTCAAGTTGCACAAGCAGTTGCCACGAAAGGAGGTGGTGGTCAGATCGCACAACCAATGGTCAAAGGAGGTGTGGCACCAACTGGACAAGGATATGTGCAGTCTCCATACATGCCGGTAGCCACAAAAGGAGGTGGAGGACAGATTGCACAACCTGGCATTATGACCAAAGGAGGAGTCACAGGTCAAGTTGCACAAGCAGCTGCAACGAAAGGAGGTGGTGGACAGATCGCACAACCAATGGTTAAAGGAGGTGTGGCACCAACTGGACAAGGATATGTACAGTCTCCATACATGGTGCCGACAAAAGGAGGTGGTGGCCAGATCTCACAGCCAGGCATCATGACCAAAGGAGGAGTAGCAGGTCAAATGGCAGCAGCAGTTGCAACCAAAGGAGGTGGCGGTCAGATCGCACAACCAATGGTCAAAGGAGGTGTGGCACCAACTGGACAAGGATACATTGGAGGTACTTATGGAGGAATGACAAAAGGAGGTGGACAAATTGCACAACCTGGCATTATGACCAAAGGAGGAGTTGTAGGTCAAGTTGCACAAGCAGTTGCCACCAAAGGAGGTGGTGGCCAGATCGCACAACCAATGGTAAAAGGAGGAATGGCACCAACTGGACAAGGATACATTGGAGGTACTTATGGAGGAATGACAAAAGGAGGTGGACAAATTGCACAGCCAATGCCGATGACAAAAGGAGGAGTAGCAGGTCAAGTTGCACAAGCAGTTGCTACCAAAGGAGGTGGTGGTCAGATCGCACAACCAATGGTAAAAGGAGGTGTGGCACCCACTGGACAAGGATACGTACAGTCTCCATACATGGCAGCAACAAAAGGCGGCGGTGGCCAGATCTCACAGCCAGCCATCATGACGAAAGGAGGAGTAGCAGGCCAAGTTGCACAAGCAGTTGCCACCAAAGGAGGTGGAGGTCAGATCGCACAACCAATGGTTAAAGGAGGCGTGGCACCAACTGGACAAGGATATGTACAATCTCCATACATGGCAGCAGCAACAAAAGGTGGTGGTGGCCAGATTGCACAGCCTGGCATTATGACCAAAGGAGGAGTAGCAGGTCAAGTTGCACAAGCAGTTGCTACCAAAGGAGGTGGTGGTCAGATCGCACAACCAATGGTTAAAGGAGGCGTGGCACCAACTGGACAAGGATATGTACAATCTCCATACATGGCTGCAGCAACAAAAGGTGGTGGTGGCCAGATCTCACAGCCAGCCATCATGACGAAAGGAGGAGTAGCAGGCCAAGTTGCACAAGCAGTTGCCACCAAAGGAGGTGGTGGTCAGATCGCACAACCAATGGTTAAAGGAGGCGTGGCACCAACTGGGCAGGGATATGTACAATCTCCATACATGGCAGCAGCAACAAAAGGTGGTGGTGGCCAGATCTCACAGCCAGCCATCATGACCAAAGGAGGAGTAGCAGGCCAAATTGCACAAACAGTTGCAACGAAAGGAGGTGGTGGTCAGATCGCACAACCAATGGTTAAAGGAGGTGTGGCACCAACTGGGCAAGGATACATTGGAGGTACTTATGGAGGAATGACAAAAGGAGGTGGACAAATTGCACAACCCATGCCTATGACCAAAGGAGGAGTAGCAGGTCAAGTTGCACAAGCAGTTGCAACCAAAGGAGGTGGTGGTCAGATCGCACAACCAATGGTCAAAGGAGGTGTGGCACCAACTGGACAAGGATATGTACAATCTCCATACATGGCAGCAGCAACAAAAGGTGGTGGTGGCCAGATCTCGCAGCCAGGCATCATGACCAAAGGAGGAGTCATAGGCCAAGTTCCACAAGCAGTTGCGACCAAAGGAGGTGGTGGTCAGATCGCACAACCAATGGTAAAAGGAGGTGCGGCACCAACTGGACAAGGATATGTACAATCTCCATACATGGCAGCAGCAACAAAAGGTGGTGGTGGCCAGATCTCACAGCCAGGCATCATGACCAAAGGAGGAGTCGTAGGTCAAATGGCAGCAGCAGTTGCCACCAAAGGAGGTGGTGGTCAGATCGCACAACCAATGGTCAAAGGAGGTGTGGCACCAACTGGACAAGGATATGTACAGTCTCCATACATGGCAGCAACAAAAGGTGGCGGTGGCCAGATCTCACAGCCAGGCATCATGACCAAAGGAGGAGTCATAGGTCAAATGGCAGCAGCAGTTGCCACCAAAGGAGGTGGTGGTCAGATCGCACAACCAATGGTAAAAGGAGGCGTGGCACCAACTGGACAAGGATATGTACAGTCTCCATACATGGCAGCAACAAAAGGTGGTGGTGGCCAGATCTCACAGCCAGGCATCATGACCAAAGGAGGAGTTGTAGGTCAAATGGCAGCAGCAGTTGCCACCAAAGGAGGTGGTGGTCAGATCGCACAACCAATGGTAAAAGGAGGCGTGGCACCAACTGGACAAGGATATATACAGTCTGCTTACATGGCAGCACCAACAAAAGGAGGTGGTGGTGGCCAGATTGCACAACCTGGGATTATGACCAAAGGAGGAGTCACAGGTCAGGTTGCACAAGCAGTTGCCACCAAAGGAGGTGGCGGTCAGATCGCACAACCAATGGTAAAAGGAGGTGTGGCACCAACTGGACAAGGTTATGTGCAATCTCCATACATGGCAGCAACAAAAGGTGGCGGTGGCCAGATCTCACAGCCAGGCATCATGACCAAAGGAGGAGTTGTAGGTCAAATGGCAGCAGCAGTTGCCACCAAAGGAGGTGGTGGTCAGATCGCACAACCAATGGTCAAAGGAGGTGTGGCACCAACTGGACAAGGTTATGTGCAATCTCCATACATGGCAGCAACAAAAGGTGGCGGTGGCCAGATCTCACAGCCAGGCATCATGACCAAAGGAGGAGTTGTAGGTCAAATGGCAGCAGCAGTTGCCACCAAAGGAGGTGGTGGTCAGATCGCACAATCAATGGTAAAAGGAGGTGTGGCACCCACTGGACAAGGATACGTACAGTCTCCATACATGGCAGCAACAAAAGGTGGCGGTGGCCAGATCTCACAGCCAGGCATCATGACCAAAGGAGGAGTCGTAGGTCAAATGGCAGCAGCAGTTGCCACCAAAGGAGGTGGTGGTCAGATCGCACAACCAATGGTAAAAGGAGGCGTGGCACCAACTGGACAAGGATATATACAGTCTGCTTACATGGCAGCAGCAACAAAAGGAGGTGGTGGTGGCCAGATTGCACAACCTGGGATTATGACCAAAGGAGGAGTCACAGGTCAGGTTGCACAAGCAGTTGCCACCAAAGGAGGTGGCGGTCAGATCGCACAACCAATGGTCAAAGGAGGTGTGGCACCAACTGGACAAGGTTATGTGCAATCTCCATACATGGCAGCAACAAAAGGTGGCGGTGGCCAGATCTCACAGCCAGGCATCATGACCAAAGGAGGAGTTGTAGGTCAAATGGCAGCAGCAGTTGCCACCAAAGGAGGTGGTGGTCAGATCGCACAACCAATGGTAAAAGGAGGCGTGGCACCAACTGGACAAGGATATATACAGTCTGCTTACATGGCAGCAGCAACAAAAGGAGGTGGTGGTGGTCAGATCGCACAACCAATGGCTAAAGGTGGCGTAGTACCAACTGGACAAGGGTACGTACAGTCTGCTTACATGGCAGCAGCATCAAAAGGAGGAGGAGGAGGTGCTCAGATTTCGCAACCAGGTATTTCTGTCAACGGTGGATCAAATGCCATGCAAGGCTATGTTGAAGGCGCATACAGTGGTGGCACTAAAGGAGGAGGTGGTCAAATAGCAATGCCCGTTCCGGGTGCAGCTGGCGGTCAGATTGCGCAGCCCGTGGGCGGCACAAAAACAGCTCCAGGAGGAATAGGACAACCAGGAGCTCCAACAGCTGGAAAAACGGGTCCATCGCCAGGTCAACCAAAAGCTGCAGCTGCATTTAGTAAGCATGATGCTGTTTGGAGTTTCCATACATAAAATATTTTAAACTGAGCTGGGTTTAGGTTCCGACTTCAATCGATCAGCAGCAGGCTTCCCTGCTTTTTTGGAACGGCTACAGCTTGAGAGGGACAACTATATCAGGAGTGGAGGCTACTACTATGGCAGGGGCAGTGGTTCAGCACTCAGTGTTGGAAACTACTACAGTTGATTTCAATGTTTTGTTTGTTGTTTCCTTTTACTTCTACTTCATGCTGTGCTCAACCAAAGAATTTCAACATACCAGTTATATTTGTTGTACCGTGAACTTAGTACTTGATTTTTCGACTCGTTGCTTGATTATTTATTGACTTGTTGTTTTTAGACATAAATTTGAAACAAAATTCGCGCCACACAGATATAGGCAAGGAGACTAAGGGAGTCGACCTCCTAAGGCTCTGACCTACCCCCATTCAGACTGCCGCTACCCCCTCAGGAGTTTTTAGGAAGAATTTTCTATAGAAAATTGTGATAAAGGTAGGGCTAGATTAGGTGTAAATGAGCCCAGAAAAGCCTATTTTAATCTGTTTTTATGAAAAAAGCCTAAAAACCTTGATTTTAGTAAAAAAATCGGACCTTTTGGCTTAACATCCTCTCAACCCCCATCAGCCGCCGCTTCGCCCCTCAGCTCCCCCTCAGGATTCAAAAATTTACCACCCGTCAGCCGAAATGCTAGTCCGTGTCTGGTTCAAAAAAACAAAAAACCAAAAAAAACCTAAAAAAAAAAAAAACCCAATATATAGTTTATAACATTCTGTTTAGTTATAGTGTTAAAAGATACTGCAGGTGCTTCGGCCACAGGCCACAGTTGCTAGTGAAAATTCTCAAAAGGTCTGGGGTCTCATTCAGGTTCTGTTTGATAGAGAGGTCTCTCGCAAAGAGGGCACGAGGTTTCACTTGTTTTAATCATAGATGCTTTATGCTTGTGACAAAAACAGAATATGCTTGGCATTCGTAATGATTTATGTATACTGTACACATATTGTACGTAGAGCTCATCCGCTTAAGGGATTGTGGGGATTAAGCCAGGTCGGAGGGATTGAGCCCAAACGGAGGGAGGATTGAGTACTAAAAATCGCAAAGAAACTGCTAATGTGTGCTCAGGCACAGCTAACAGTCGCCGTTTTACAAGCAATAATTGTAAAAAAAAATTTAAAAATTGGGACAAAAATTGCCCTCCAGAAAAATCGGATGGGAAGTCCTCTTGAGGTCCCGATCTGGAGGTTGCCCTTTGCTTTGGGCAACCTTCGAAACCGCCCTGTTACTACCTACAGTATACATTACATGTACTGTATGAGGTACCATACAAAAACATACCATACGTTGGAGAAGAAGATTTACGATGTCAGAAGCTGTCTGAGAAACCGACTATGCCGGGAGCCCTCTGGCATATGGGGCACCGCGGCCGTTGGGAGCTGTCAGCATCCTGGTATCGACACGCCGGCCGCCCTCCTGGTGACCGGCACCCAGCAGCATGGCTAGGAGTGGCTGGCAGTGAAAGAAGGGCAACGTCCGAGATGACGAATCACGGGGAAGCGAAATGGACCTTGAGTCTGATCGCAGGCCGTAAGGCACATCGGATCGGATCGGATCGGATCGGATCGGATCGGATCGGATCGGATCGGATCGGATCGGATCGGATCGGATCGGATCGGATCGGATCGGATCGGATAGGATCGGATCGGATCGGATCGGATCGGATCGGATCGGATCGGATCGGATCGGATCGGATCGGATCGGATCGGATCGGATCGGATCGGATCGGATCGGATCGGATCGGATCGGATCGGATCGGATCGGATCGGAGGTACCATACAATAAACAGGTCATCCGTTGAAGGGGGTGGGGGTCTAGCGCCGGCCGGGGCTGTCTGAGCCCAAATTTTGGGAGGGAGTTGGGCACTAAAAACGCTCAAAAATCGAAAAAATCGCATTTTTCAGCTAAAACTCGTCAAAAATCGCTATTTTGGGCTGAAATGCAGCTAAAAGTGCTGTTTCACGGTCAAAAAATTACTTGCCAAAAAATCGGAGGGGGGTCGGAAAAATCGTCTCGGCAGGGGATGTCCCCATCCGTGCGGTTCTGGCCTAAGTTGGGTGGGGCAGACCCCCCAGACCCCCTGTTACATACATGTATGTGAGGTACCTGCTGTATGTACATCCACCCACTTTTCCAATGAGTGACAATAAACGCCTAAACTTAGATAAATGATAAGGTCCAAAACTATTTGTTTTGTCTTCATATTTCTATATTTGCATTGTTCCTGTCCTGATATGCAGCTTTTTGATAAACTAAACGGTCATATTTCGAAATATTGGTAGAAAATAATGAGAAATACTGTTATTTTGTGAATATTCTGAACCTAACAGGTCTACAGAGCAAATACTAATCGGTTTCATTGCAATAATGGCCTTATTTCTACTAGTTTATTTTAACTAAACTCATAACTAAGTAACTCGATAATTTTTGGCTAACTTACTAAACTCGGAGAGCGAATTTAGTTACTAACTTTTACTTACTAAATTCAAATTTGAAAAGGAGTAACTAACTTTTACTAACTAAATTCAGAAATTTTTCGTTCGGCACAACACTGGTCTGGTTCTAGTCCAGATGACCTGATTAGGCTTTCAGGGACCCTAAACAGGGTTTCAGAACCCTGATCAGGGTTTCAGACGCAGTAAATAGGGTTTCTGAGCCCCAAATAGGGTTCCGAAGGCTACACGTCTTTTCCTCGCGGACAGTTCCTCGCGCGACATTTCCTCACTACGACTTTTCCGCGCGCGACTTTTCCTCGTAGCAATAAATATTCCGAGCCAACAGTATGTTCCTATCAAGCCTACGTAGGGCACAGGTCAGTTGGTCGGCCGGCGACAATCGGTTAGCCGGTTGTAAATAATCTTTGACAGCAATCAACACCTGACCGGACCGGTGCCCACATTCTTTTTTATCTCTCTGTTTGCTGATCGAAGGAGATCTATAGAAGGTGGACCTAATTTGGTCGGTCTCCAGAAATCGTCCAATAAGCTTAAAATAGGGTAAAATCGATCTGGATTTTTGTAAAATGAACAGTGGGATGTCAGACTACCAGCAGAAAACCCGATAAAAACTCGATTTCTCCAAAACTAAGCTAAGCTAAGAATATTGGCGTTTGAGCTTGTGGAAGTGGTCTAAATTCAACCTCTTTCCTTTCATCACCTGGAGTCTGAGGCGTTCGATAGCCCTTGAATTTAGACACTTTTCTGTGAAATGGGCATTTTATTTTATTTTGGTGTACTTTTATGCAACGTACATTAGTAGAGAGTGGGAAGGCAAAAAGTAGGTTTTCCGACCCAAATTTAGTCCACTCACTCTAAGAGGTAACTGCTATGTTCAAAATGGATTTTTGCGCAACTCTATACAATTCATGGATAGTGCTTAGGCTCCATGCACCCTGTTGCTTGCTGCCATGTGCCCAGCAAAACGGAAGACATCTACCAGTGGATGCTGGTCAAGCTTAAGCAGCTTCAACCTGGGTTGTCCCCTACCTTTATCATGACAGATTTCGAGCTGTCTGCTGGTCATGTCCTCCCAAACCCTGTGTACGCAATGAGCGCATCAACAAGCGTTTGACTCCGATTGTCTCCGATTATCGAAACCGCCGCCTGACTATCTTAGAGGGAGCGCTCTTCACTTTTCACAGTGTGTAGCATTTGTATGTTATTCGGCTGTAGATAACAGCCGAAACGTTGTTATTCCGTACTGTATAATAGAGATAAAACCTTTTTATTCATACGAGGAATAGTCGCGCTAGGAAAAGTCGTAGCTAGGAAAAGTCGGCGACGAACTGTCGCGCGAGGAAAAGACGTGATACCGGTTCCGAAACCCTAATTTGGCATTCTGAAAACAAGTTTCTGAAGGCCCTAAATAGGGTTTGGCAGCCCTATGGGTTTCAGAGGCCTTAAACAGAGTTTCGAGACTAAATTTTGGGGTTAAAAATGTCTAAATAGCGTTCTAGAAATGCATTTTGGCTGAATTATGTTGCGTAAAATAGTTTTCGCACTATTAAAGCAAAAATAGGTTTTAAAGAGCAACTTGCAGTTCAACAGAATTTTTACCCGATTTTTAGCCCTCAAAACCCGTTTGTGCCTGATGATCACTGGAGGGAGAGAAACGGTTGAGAGACTTAGTACAGGAACTGTCGAACGGTGAGACTTATTGCAGAGCAGCAGGTAGATTCAGACCGGATCGGCACCAATGAAACGGAGTTTATGACTGGTAAACGCAAACAAACGATCGCACAGAAACTGGATACGCAAGAAACTCACTAAACGATCACAATCTATCATTGTATGGGTCTTGTCATTTGGTATGATAAACTGGCTGGGCACACCTGTGAAGTGAATCAAAAGAAACTAAGATTGGGGAAATTGAAAAACAAAACATGACCGATAATCCAACAGTTAAGAAATTAGGCCCTTCTAGACTCAAAGCAAAGCACTTGACTAAGTTGTAATCGACATCGATTTTAACAGTATAAATGTTTTACAAACGAATAAGTGACATTTTTTAATGAACTCATCATAGAAATAAGGAAACATCATAGAAAACTTCCAAAATCGCTATTTGACTGATTATACGAAGAAAAGTGACAATTATTCTCCAATTCCAATACCCTCTCTGAGCTATAGGGGTGGTGGTGGACAAGTAGTACTTACGCCCGATGACAACACTAACATTGTTCATGTGCAAGATTCAAAGCCATTTAGTTTTAGTTTTATTAGTTTAGTTTTATTCATACGTGTAAAACTTGTACACAAGATGAACGAATGGAATTAAATCCAGAAAAATTGTTCACCTTTTGTTAGTAGCTAAATACATACACGTCAAACCAGCAAACTAAAACTACAATGTATGTTCAATATCCTAACTTGTCAATCAAACGTCTTCCTACTAGCAAATTATAAACTGCTTCAGTTCTGACCTCTCGCTTAAAATCCTGCTTCTCTAAATTAACTAGCGCCTCAGAAAGAGCGTTCCAAAGCTGCGCCGCTCGATACAGACATGAAAACCGAGATCGTTCGCGAGCCACTGCTGGGATTAATATGGACTTTGAATGTGTGGTGCGACGCAATGAACGTTCTCTCTGTCCGGTTCTTAAGTAGATCACTCCTCCCGGCAGCACGCGAGTACCAGACAAGTAGTTGTGCATTAGCTGTAGACACAGTTCTGCATTCAGCCGAAAAATTGGCGTGATTTTTGTCTGGTTCAGTAGCTGTTGGCATTCCAAAGTGAAGTCATTCAGGATCAGACGACAAGCAAATTTCTGCACTGACTCCAGTTTCATGCGGTCCTTTCGATTCACTGGATATACGACCGGCAGAGCATACAATAATGATGGACGGACTATGGTCAGATACAAACGGCGCATTATTGAAGGCTGAACGAACTTTCGGATTGTACGGTTGGCGGCACCCAATGCGCGCTTAGCTTGAGCAGCAGACTTCTGAGAATTCAGATCAAATGCCAGCTTCCGGTCCAAAATAACGCCCAAGTACCTTACTGACCGAGACACTGGCACTTCCACCTTGTTTACCAGAAGTGGTTGAGAGAATGTGGGGGGCTCTGGAGATACACTAAACAGCATCACCTGTGACTTCCGTGGATTTAATGCCAATGACATTTCAGCAAAAGCAGCAAAAATGGACTGGCAGTCTGCTGCGATGTCAGCTTCAGCTGTGGGCGATGTCATGGGTAAAAGGTAGCAGAGATCATCAGCAAACAAAATCATTCTTGCTCCAGCAGAAAGCTGTAGATGCGTGATGGAGTTAACAAAAGCAATGAAGCAGAGAGGCCCAAGAACGGAGCCCTGTACCACTCCTGAAAGCACTGGCCGCACTGAGGAACACTGGCCTTCCACTCTGACTCTTTGCGAACGCTGTTCGAAATAGGACTGCAGAATACACAACAGAACAGGCGGCACTTTGTAGATCGATCGCAGGCACTTGAGCAGCTTTGAGTGCACTACCGAATCAAACGCTTTCGATACATCGAAAAAGACTCCAGCTACAGCCGTGCTGATGCTTCGCTGAACGCATTGCTCAAAACCGTTGATGACGCAAGACTCAAAATAGAACAAAGCGTCTGTTGTTGATCGCTTGGTTCTAAATCCAAACTGACTGCTGCTCAACTGAGGTTCGATATACGGCTGTAATAGCTTATAAATGTGGCGTTCGCAGATTTTGGCTGGCAAGAACACTAACTGGGCGATGTTCGTGTCGCCCATTAAACAAAGCTGGCTAACCTGGTTACCGAGCTGTGCTATGAAATCTTCAAGCCGCTGAAGAAATTCGTCAACAGGTTTGGTAGGCGGTCTATAAACTGAGGCAACAATGACTGGATTGCTTCGAGTGCCAATTTCTACGGCCACTAGTTCTAGCCCTCTAGGAACGTGCAAATTCGAGACAGGTCGTGGACGAGCAGCATTTGACACATAAATAGCTACACCACCACCGTTCGTATTCCGGTCTTTACGAAAAAGAGAGTAGCCATCAATGTTAAGAGAACCAGACGTAACATTAGACCCAAGTTTGGTTTCTTGCAGTGCAAATGCTTGCGGTCTGTACGCTTGGCAATAAGCAGCTATTAAATGATGTTTGCTCCTGAGACTGTTTATGTTAGCGCTGAATATTCTCGTCTCCTTTCTGTTGCAGTCTGGAATAGTCTGTACGGGAAACTCAGGTGTGGCAGGCCTTGGTGAGTCAATAGCATTTGCGATGGCACAGAAGGGCGCTTGGGCACACTGCCAGCTGGCAAACTGGTTTTCATAGCTGCTGTAGTTGACTCCAAACGCACACCTGGTATGAGCAGACTGCGCGCAAATCTCACAGGCCACCACCTTTGACCTCGCATTGACGCCGCGTGAACAGATAACACAGGGCCGTTGAGCCACCTGCATAATGAGCCAGGAGAAAAAGACGCAGACAAAAATTACTACACCGAAGTTGGGTAAGAGCCAATGGTTCTTCCTTGACCAAACCGGACCAGATATTCGAAACCGCTGGGTACAATCAGCTACATAAAATGAGCAACCCATAGGACCAACATTTATTAACATTCCTCCACTTGACGTGGAAATTAAGGGAAATAAAGGGAAATAAAGTAAAAGAAAAGTCCGCTCCTGCCGCCTGCAACGGAGTCAACCGTCCGGCACGTGCACAGGCCTAGACTCCCAAGGCACAAGCCATGCTTCAAGGATTACTTACTCGAAAAATTAGAAGCTCGTTGACCACCCTGTCTTCGAAAGGCGTGCGGGAAAAGCCAAGGGGACAATCACGCGTAAAATAACTTCATCTGATGTAATGTAATAGTTTTCGACACCCTTTATTGGAGAAAACAAGGAGAGAAACAAAGGAAAAATATATACGCAATCTTTGGTGCATTTTACAAGGCTAGCTAGATGCTGTTTTTCTATCTACCTACGCTGCGTTTTTTACAGTAGTAAACAAAGTGAACACAAACAACGCTCTCAGATTGCGCAGTACATGGGAAAACGACAGCGAAAAGCCGTCTTAGCTGTAAATTATCCAATTTTCTCATGAATATTTGATCTAACACTTTTGTATAGGATTTGATCGGCTTTAAAGCATGAAAACAAAGAACAGAAGCCTGTTTCAGACAACCGTTTCAGGGGTTAGCAGAATTTAGGCAGATTTTAATTCAATCAAACACTGAAATCGCCGGTTACATAATCGAAAAGCAGTGAGATTTTTATATTTAAAGTTTCTGCGGTCACGTTCGCCGAAATTAGCCGAATTCTTTTTAAAATATTCGTCAGAGAGTAGCAAAATGTTGAGTTTTATTCGGTATTATTCCCTACCAAAAATACCGAAGCCGAATAGCTAAAAATACCGAATTATTAGCTTCATACTCATCAAAATTTGGTTGCTGTATCCCTAATCGAAACGGCAGTAAAACGCAGAAAAAAGCGACAAGTCAGTGTGCAAAGACACTTGTCTCGGCACGGATTGGAGTCGTTAACTAGTTTACTACTCTCAATCTCAACCAACCCTAGCGAATTGAAGACAGGTTTTGCAAGAATTCTAACCTTGCTTCCGGGCCCGCCGCCGCGCAAGGCGACAATTTTCGGTAATGTCGTGTCAAGGTGTGAATTGCGATGAAAGTACCAACTGTGGTTTTGTTTCTACTCTGGCAGGTGCGAAAGTTGAAATCGCAGAGTTGCGTTGCTCTAATGACAGGTCTCAAAGTTATTATAGCTCTCTTTACAAGCCTGCTCATTCACGCTTGACAACGTCTGGCCCAGTGCGATTGTACCTTACCGATTTGTTTTCGGCTATCCGTATAGAAACCGAAAATTGGTGCTAAAGGCATTTTCTCAGATTGAAACAAGAACCTGTGTGCGGTTTAGGAAAGTTACTGGTAAGTGTGTTGAAATTTTGTGTATGTTCTCAGTTCATTGTCGTAATTTCATATTTGTCCGAACCCCATGTGGTCATTCGTAACGGCCGGTTTTGTGAATCTGAAGTAGGAAGAAGAACTGAAAAGCCAAATGGACAACAACTTAGTTTGCCGCTCTGGTGCTTAAAATCACATGGAGGTGAGACTGAAGTTCGGTCGGTCGGTCGGTCGGTCGGTCGGTCGGTCGGTCGGTCGGTCGGTCGGTCGGTCGGTCGGTCGGTCGGTCGGTCGGTCGGTCGGTCGGTCGGTCGGTCGGTCGGTCGGTCGGTCGTTCGGTCGGTCTGTCGGTCTACGTACCCATTATTCTGTTTAGATACTATGCATGAGCTGGTTCATATGCTAGGTTTCGGTCACGAACACAGTCGTGCCGACCGGAAAAGATACGTGGAAATCGACTTCAAAAACATCGCGCAAGAGTACTTGTTCAATTTTGTGCCTTACAAGGACGCCCATTACCTGCTGCAGTACTTGGTTCCCTACGATTATGAGTCGGTTGTGCATTATGGACCGAAGAACTACGTGAAGTTCCACAAGCTCACAAACATCTGGTCCAACCGAAAACCATTCAAAGTTCGAACCAACACGTATTTGAGTGTGTTGGACCAGCTGAAAATCAACATTTTGTACGGCTGCAGTGATCACGCCGACCGACTGACCGACAAGTGCGTCGACTACTTCCGAGACTGTAGACATTTGACTGATGCCGACTGTAAGCACCTGTATGTGAAAACTGTGTGCAGAAAAAGCTGTAACGGCTGTCAATTCTTTGAAAAGTAAAAACGTTGTGGGCCATATGCGCCTAGCCTAGTGAATTACTACCAGAAGATCTTTATTGACAAATAACGTAAAAATGAAGAGAGGTTTTTCTTTGTCATCCTGTTACGCGTTCAAACAATTACAGATGATTATTATTGACTATAGTTTACCATAAATAATTTATCAAAATTAAAGAAAAACAAGTTAACAATTTGAATTTAAAGGATAATAGTGTAGTCATAAACAATATTGGTGAGTTAGTTGTACTATGTACCTTTTCATGCCCTTCATTTGCGAATAGCATAGAGTGCCTGGTTCTATGGTTTATACTATACATACGTACCTTATGTGTTATCTTTTTTCGGTCAAATTACAAACCCGTTCACTGTTTTTGATTGTTCAGCAACAAATTCAGCTGTTTTTTTGCTGTGTGCCTACTTCTAACTGATGACAAAAAGTTCTCACGGGCTCCCCAGCTCGTTTTAGAAAATTACTCCAAACACAAAACCACTACTCCAACTGTGCCGGCCTAGCCTCCAGCTGAGGTGTAGATGAGAAGACAACGGCGGAAAAGAAGACTTA
>JASANB010002449.1:0-31268 GCA_030248155.1 Sabatieria punctata | reverse complement strand
TGCCTAAATATTTAAATTGTGTGGTGTACAGTAGCAGGTTTGATCGACAGGTTCGTAGAGTCAGAAAAAAGTCCGGAAAAGGATCCGTTGGTGTTGTGGTTAAATGGCGGTCCTGGGCTGTAGTTCCATGAGTGGATTCTTGGAAGAGCTTGGTCCTTACTTTATCAACGATGACGGAAGAACATTGCGCAAAACCCATACGGATGGAACAAAGTTGGTTGTTGTTTTGTATTTGAAAATTTTAAACAATTTCAGGAAGCAAAGATTAGTATATTTAAAGGGATTAGTAATTGGAAATGGGCTGGTCAGCAGCGATCTCAATACAGATGCTTCTATGTTGTTCTCGTATTCTCATGGCCTAATTGGCGAGAAGTCTGTCTTTAATTTGGACTGCTAAAACGTCTTTCAAATGTCACATCTTCAAGGTTATGGGAGGCGATTGAAACATCTTGTTGCAAGGGTTGTTCAGATACATGCAATTTTCACAACGTCACATCCGGCTTCTGTCAGCACTACGTAAGCGCCTTCCTTTCTCCAACAGTACAATGTAGAGTGCCAACAAAACTTTGTTCAGATTACCAAGAGTATGTTTTTCGCCTGGGGAGGGGGACTGAACCCGTACGACATCTATCGGGACTGCTGGCGCCCGCCGCAGTTGCAGAACATTCCGCCCAGCACACAGTTTCTGACCAAAGCCATCAGTCTGACTCATCCTACGGTATCGCGCAAATTCAGACAAATGGTTGTCAACAAACAACTTGAAGATGAAATTGCTGAGGAGGTGGCAAAAGTGGAAGAAACTGTGGCTGCGGCACAAATGGAGGGAGATACGCAGGTCGGTCCAATAGTCCTATCTTTTTGTACATACAGTACGTACTGTACGTCTATAAAACCTTACAGATAATTGTTGTGAGTGATCCGACCTGCTCAAACGAAACTGCCATCACTGCGTACATGAACCGAGAAGACGTTAAGACAGCAATTGGAGTGTCACCGCTTATAAAGCGAAAATGGCATGTTTGCAGGTTTGACTTTTCATTTCTGCAACGGATGCGCACAAAGGCAGGTTATTCTTTTAACAATTCATACATTTCCTCGTCTTCATCTTTGTTTTCTTTACAAAACATCTTGGGGAACTCATCGATAAAAAGTTCTGGAAACAAATGCCTACAGAGCCCAGAAAGACAAAGCAAAATTGACTCGTTTGAGAATCTCGGAAAGTACATTGTAGTAGGCCCAGGCAAAATTTACATATCAGCCCATCCTCTAATTAATTGAATGCGTGATTACATTTTGCAGCGTTCCAACGGTGATCAGTTATCAAAAACAGCACAACGACGTTTTTGATCAAATAAAGCTGGCCTTACGAGCGAATGTCAGAGTGTTGCTTTACTATGGAGACACAGATATGGCCTGTAATTTCATTCTGGGTCAGAAATTTGCCAATCAACTTAACTTGCCAGTACATACGTTTCGACCCACTGATCTGTCGTTACAGTGACTTCTGTTAGATTGAGGAGGCAAAGCGGCCATGGATGGTGAACAACCAAATTGCAGGATTTGTTACTCGGTATAGAGGATTAGATTTCGCAACGATTAAAGTAAAAAATTACGTCGGTTTTCTTTTCAGTCCTCCATAAATCAAATGTTTATTTAGGGTGCGGGACACATGGCCCCACGCTGGAAGGCCGAACAGAATTATTACCTCATCGACCGTTTCTTCAAGAATGAAAACTATTGATACGGGTATTGATTTAGGCCATCAATTAAAGTCAATCGAACTTGGTGCGAGTTCCAAGGCCCTTACGCCAAATAAAGAAGTCGAATTTCGACAACGGCAATTCACTGGCTTCCTTTGTTGTGTCAAATTGCCCTGATAATACAATATACAAAGCTAGTTTGGCAAAACCGAGAGAGATTCGTGCTTAAACCTACCTCCACCTATCAAGGGCGTAAGCACGCCGCCGGGAAATGAAACTGGACGGGCATTTGAACACACCGGAGAGTAGAAGACAGCCAAGAGAAGCAGAAAAACAATGGTCATGATTCTAGGCAGCAGTGAACAGAACCACTCTAAAATGCGCACTGTTAGGCTGCTAAAGCTAAAACCATTCTTAATCATCCTATCGCTAACGAACGCTGAAGGCTCAAATTACGCCATTAGCAGATGCCCAAAATACCGGCTTTATAAGCTAGCTGACGACAGTAAAAAAACATGACTATCTTGCGGCGGCTCGGAGGAAATAATTATGGCCGAAGGGGGAGTGGACTGAAAACTGCTGCAATGACGTTGCATCAAATCAAAGACGGCCTATTTGTCCCCTGGGTGATTATTAGAGACCTGCACGGGCAGTCAGAGAGACTAAGCCATAGACGAATCGGTTCCTTTTATGGCTTACCTCTCCGACTATGGCTATGATGTTCCATCGATGGCTATTGAACGCCTACTTAGCCATACATGGCTACTTAGCCCTCTATGGCTACTTAGCCCTCTATGGCTACTTAGCCTTCTATGGCTACTACTCTTCCACAGCATAGCCAACTATGGCTATGTAGCCATCTATGGCTACATAGCCATCTATGGCTACGTAGCCATAGATAGCTAAAAAGGCGGGGCCTCCTCGAGTTTAGCCATAGATGGCTACATAGCCATAGATGGCTACGCATCAACATAGCCATCTATGGCTACATAACCATCTATGGCTAAAAGTGTGGGGCCACCTCGATTTTAGCCATAGATGGCTACATAGCCATAGATGGCTATGTAGCCATAGTTGGCTACCGCTGTTTTACTTAGCCATCTATGGCTATGTAGCCATCTATGGCTACGTAGCCATCTATGGCTAAAAGTGGGCGGACCCTGTTTTTGTAGTCATAGGTGGCTACATAGCCATAGATAGCTATGTTGATACGTATTTGGCTGAAAGTGAGCGGGGCCTGCCTTTGTAGTCATAGATGGCTACTTAGCCCTCTATGGCTACCCTGTTCGGGCAGACCAAACTCCGATTGGAGTAGTTTTCTGATGGTTCCCAATGAGCCCCTCGCATGACAGGACCAAATGTTATGACTTTATCGTGGTGGGACCCTAACCGGGAAGATTTGTCATCAGTAAGAAGTGCGCCAAATTCAAATCACTCAGGTACTGGCACCTTCTACTGAACCTAAATCGTCTTCATCCTCCAGGCCACCTCTGCCATTCGCTGACTTCCAGATCGTACCAGAACCACTTCGATCATCCAGCCCGCCACTCACGATTTGCACGTCATCAATCTTCACAGAAGTACTATCCCGGGAATCGGCCGATTTGGAGTCAAAGAAGGTGAAGCTGCCGATTTTCCTTCAGCTTTCCACGATTCCCACTCTTCTAGCTTCTCCACTTCTTCAACAAACTCTCTCCTTCCAGCCACACCACTTTGATCTACCTTAAATCGTCTCACTGAAGTACTATCCCGAGAATCGGCCGATTTGGAGTGGAAGAAGGTGAAGCTGCCGATTTCTCTTCAGCTTTCCACGATTCCCACTCTTCTAGCTTCTGTACATCTTCAACAAACTCTCTCCTTCCAGCCACACCACTTTTATCTACTTTAAATCGTCCCGCCGAAGTACTATCCCGAGAATCGGCCGATTTGGAGTGGAAGAAGGTGAAGCTGCCGATTTTCCATCAGCTTTCCACGATTCCCACTCTTCTAGCTTCTGTACTTCTTCAACAAACTCTCTCCTTCCAGCCACACCACTTTGATCTACTTTAAATCGTCCCGCCGAAGTACTATCCCAAGAATCGGCCGATTTGGAGTGGAAGAAGGTGAAGCTGCTGATTTTCCTTCAGCTTTCCACGATTCCCAATCTTCTAGCTTCTGTACTTCTTTGACATGCTTTCTCCTTTGAGGCACACCTCTTCAATCCACTTCAAATTGCGCCGCCGAAGTACTAACCCGAGAATCGGCGATTTGGAGTGTAAGAAGGTGAAGCTGCCGATTTTCCTTCAGCTTCTTTGAGGCACACCATTTCGATCCACTTCAAATCGCCCCGCCGAAGTACTATCCTGAGAATCGGCCGATTCGGAGTGGAAGAAGGTGAAGCTTCCGATTTTCCTTCAACTTTCCGTTATTTTAACTAGTGCTTCAAATAGAACGTTTGCATCAAATATGCTTACTACAGTATCCGATCCAATCGGGACCATCATATTCAGACTTAGCTAAGCGAGAGCTTTTGATTGAGTACCTACATGCCTATGTTACGAAGCAGCGTTACAAAGTTAGAAAATTGGCATAAAAAATTTGCATATTCAAAATGTCAATTTTTACGTAGCCATCTATGGCTACGTAGCCTTCCATGGCTAAAATGGCTCAATCGTTTTTGGCCATAAAAGGCTACATAGCCATAGATGGCTACATAGAATCCGATAGCCATCTATGGCTACTCTCAAGATGAAACTAAAATTCGGAATTTGCCGATCAGCTATTTCAGTTTCATTTTGAGAGTAGCCATAGATGGCTATCGGATTCTATGTAGCCATCTATGGCTACATAGCCATCTATGGCTATGTAGCCTTTTATGGCTAAAAACGATTGAGCCATTTTAGCCATGGAACGCTACGTAGCCATAGATGGCTATGTAGCCATAGATGGCTACGTAAAAATTGACATTTTGAATATGCAAATTTTTTATGCAAATTTTCTAACTTTTTAACGCTGCGTCGTAACATAGGCATGTAGGCACTCAATCAAAAGCTCTCGCTTAGCTAAGTCTGAATATGATGGTCCCGATTGGATCGGATACTGCAGTAAGCATATTTGATGCAAACTTTCTATTTGAAGCAGTAGTTAAAATAACGGAAAGTTGAAGGAAAATCGGCAGCTTCACCTCTTACCACTCCAAACTCGGCCGATTCTGGGGCAGTACTTCGGCAGGACGATTCAAAGGGGATTAGAAGCGGTGTGGCTGGAGGTCCAGTAAGCTTCGAAGCAGTATGGAAGCTACAAGACTTAAAACAATGTAAAGCTGAAGGAAAATCGGAAGCTTCACCTTCTTCCACTCCGAATCGGCCGATTCTCAGGATAGTACTTCGGCAGGGCGATTTGAAGTGGATCGAAGTGGTGTGCCTCAAAGAAGCTGAAGGAAAATCGGCAGCTTCACCTTCTTCCACTCCGAATCGGCCGATTCTCAGGATAGTACTTTGGCAGCGCGATTTGAAGTGGATCGAAGTGGTGTGCCTCGAAGGAGAAACCATGCAAAGAAGTACAGAAGCTAGAAGAGTGGGAATCGTGGAAAGCTGAAGGAAAATCGGCAGCTTCACCTTCTTCCACTCTAAATCGGCCAATTCTCAGGATAGTACTTCGGCGAAGATTGATGATGTGCAAATCGTGAGTGGCGGGCTGGATGATCGAAGTGGTTCTGGTACGATCTGGAAGTCAGCGAATGGCAGAGGTGGCCTGGAGGATGAAGACGATTTAGGTTCAGTAGAAGGTGCCAGTACCTGAGTGATTTGTATTTGGCGCACTTCTTACTGATGACAAATCTTCCCGGTTAGGGTCCCACCACGAAAAGTCATAACATTCGGTCCTGTCATGCGAGGGGCTCATTGGGAACCATCAGAAAACTACTCCAATCGGAGTTTGGTCTGCCTGAACAGGGTAGCCATAGAGGGCTAAGTAGCTATCTATGACTACAAAGGCAGGCCCTACTCACTTTCAGCCAAATATGTATCAACATAGCCATCTATGGCTATGTAGCCATCTATGACTACAAAAACAGGGTCCGCCCACTTTTAGCCATAGATGGCTACGTAGCCATAGATGGCTACATAGCCATAGATGGCTAAGTAGCCATAGCTGGCTATGCTGTGAAAGAGTGGTAGCCAACTATGGCTACATAGCCATCTATGGCTACATAGCTATATATGGCTATGTAGCCATCTATGGCTAAAATCGAGGAGGCCCCACATTTTTAGCCATAGATGGTTATGTAGCCATAGATGGCTATGTTGATGCGTAGCCATCTATGGCTATGTAGCCATCTATGGCTAAACTCGAGGAGGCCCCGCCTTTTTAGCTATCTATGGCTATGTAGCCATAGATGGCTATGTAGCCATAGATGGCTACATAGCCATAGTTGGCTATGCTGTGGAAGAGTGGTAGCCATAGAAGGCTAAGTAGCCATAGAGGGCTAAGTAGCCATAGAGGGCTAAGTAGCCATGTATGGCTAAGTAGGCGTTCAATAGCCATCGATGGAACATCATAGCCATAGTCGGGGAGGTAAGCCATGAAAGGAACCGATTCGTCTATGGCTTAGTCTCTCTGACTGACGGGCCCACGTTTTGGGTGGGCCCGGCCCGGCTCAACCCTCCTCTCGACCCGCCCTTTGCAGATCTCTCTCTATTGATTATTTGGAACGCCTTTCCAAATAAGCGCCCATGGGCGGTTATTCAGATAAAACATTTTGTCCTTAACAACAGATCAATAATATGATAAAAATGGGTTAAAACTTAAAAAATCAGGGCTATAGGCAAGAGTTTCGGGTTTAGGCAAACACGATATTAAACAGTTTTTGTTGAAGAATCAGTGAAAATTGAAATCACAGACAGACGGGCAGCGCTCAGCGAGAGCGAGAGCAAAAGCAGTTGCCATTTCTAAATGAACGCCCATGTACAGTACTTTCCGAATAACCGCCCCTGGCCGCTTATTTAGGTTAGCATTGAATTTGTGAAGTGCCAAAACAAAATAAACGCTCATGGGCGTTTTTACGAAAAAGCCCGGTACAGGCAAGTTCAAGGCTGTTTAGAACCAAAACACAAGCAGAAAAGTAAGTCCAGAACTAATAATAATAGTAGTAAGTAAGCGGTCTAAGTTTCTGAGTCACAGCTATAACCTTTCTAGGTTCCGAAACTTTCACCGCTAGAGTTATATTTGCTTGTTTGTGTTTAGTGCAAGACTAAGAAAGTTTATATCTGAGATTATTGTACATACGAGATACAGTTTAAGAGAAAATCAGTAGAGACAAAGGCAACAGAGAGACGGGTCAGTAGCAGTATATGGAGTATGGGGTAGTGTGATTAGGAAGCCAGTGGCTAGTGTGGTCTCGGGCGCCGAGTTGCAGAGGTCTCTGTCGCAGCAGCAGGAGAAGACTTGTGGGTTAGACTGACACTCGTTCTTTGAGCAGGCGTCTAAACCGAAGCCGAAGGTGTTGGAGCCCGTAGCTTTTTGGTGAATTTTGATGCAGAACTTTGAGTTGGGGCAGTCAGTTTCTTTCTTTGCGCTCTGCCGTCCGCCTACATAGCATTTGATAGCGGTTGTGCGCCATAGCAGCGTCCCCAAGACCACCCACAGACACAGACACGCACCGAACATCAGTCAGTCAGAGAGACTAAGCCATAGACGAATCGGTTCCTTTTATGGCTTACCTCTCCGACTATGGCTATGATGTTCCATCGATGGCTATTGAACGCCTACTTAGCCATACATGGCTACTTAGTCCTCTATGGCTACTTAGCCCTCTATGGCTACTTAGCCTTCTATGGCTACCACTCTTCCACAGCATAGCCAACTATGGCTACATAGCCATCTATGGCTATGTAGCCATCTATGGCTACGTAGCCATAGATGGCTAAAGAGGCGGGGCCTCCTCGAGTTTAGCCATAGATGGCTACATAGCCATAGATGGCTACGCATCAACATAGCCATCTATGGCTACATAGCCATCTATGGCTAAAAGTGTGGGGCCTCCTCGATTTTAGCCATAGATGGCTACATAGCCATAGATAGCTACATAGCCATAGATGGCTACGTAGCCATAGTTGGCTACCGCTCTTTCACAGCATAGCCAACTATGGCTACTTAGCCATCTATGGCTATGTAGCCATCTATGGCTACGTAGCCATCTATGGCTAAAAGTGGGCAGACCCTGTTTTTGTAGTCATAGATGGCGACATAGCCATAGATGGCTATGTTGATACATATTTGGCTGAAAGTGAGCGGGGCCTGCCTTTGTAGTCATAGATAGCTACTTAGCCCTCTACGGCTACCCAGTTCGGGCAGACCAAACTCCGATTGGAGTAGTTTTCTGATGGTTTCCAATGAGCCCCTCACATGACAGGACCGAATGTTATGACTTTTCGTGGTGGGACCCTAACTGGGAAGATTTGTCATAGGTAAGAAGTGCGCCAAATTCAAATTACTCAGGTACTGGCACCTTCTACTGAACCTAAATCGTCTTCATCCTCCAGGCCACCTCTGCCATTCGCTGACTTCCAGATCGTACCAGAACCACTTCGATCATCCAGCCCGCCACTTACGATTTGCATGTCATCAATCTTCGCCGAAGTACTATCCCAGGAATCCGCCAATTTGGAGTCAAAGAAGGTGAAGCTGCCGATTTTCCTTCAGCTTTCCACGATTCCCACTCTTCTAGCTTCTGTACTTCTTCAACAAACTCTCTCCTTCCAGCCACACCACTTTGATCTACTTTAAATCGTCCCGCCGAAGTACTATCCTGAGAATCGGCCGATTTGGAGTGGAAGAAGGTGAAGCTGCCGATTTTCCTTCAGCTTTCCACGATTCCCACTCTTCTAGCTTCTGTACTTCTTTGCATGGTTTCTCCTTTGAGGCACACCACTTCGATCCACTTCAAATCGCGCCGCCAAAGTACTATCCCGAGAATCGGCCGATTTGGAGTGGAAGAAGGTGAAGCTGCCGATTTTCCTTCAGCTTCTTTGAGGCACACCACTTCGATCCACTTCAAATCGCCTCACCGAAGTACTATCCTGAGAATCGGCCGATTCGGAGTGGAAGAAGGTGAAGCTGCCGATTTTCCTTCAGCTTCTTTGAGGCACACCACTTCGATCCACTTCAAATCGCCTCACCGAAGTACTATCCTGAGAATCGGCCGATTCGGAGTGGAAGAAGGTGAAGCTTCCGATTTTCGTTCAGCTTTACATTGTTTAGAGTCTTGTAGCTTCCATATTGCTTCAATACCTTGTGGGCCTCCAGCCACACCGCTTCTAATCCACTTTGAATCGTCCTGCCGAAGTACTGCCCCAGAATCGGCCGAGTTAGGAGTGGCAAGAGATGAAGCTGCCGATTTTCCTTCAACTATCCGTTATTTTAACTACTGCTTCAAATACAAAGTTTGCATCAAATATGCTTACTACAATATCCGATCCAATCGGGACCATCATATTCAGACTTAGCTAAGTGAGAGCTTTTGATTGAGTACCTACATGCCTATGTTACGAAGCAGCGATAAAAAGTTAGAAAATTTGCATAAAAAATTTGCATATTCAAAATGTCAATTTTTACGTAGCCATCTATGGCTACGTAGCCTTCCATGGCTAAAATGGCTCGATCGATTTTAGCCATAAAAGGCTACATAGCCATAGATGGCTATGTAGCCATAGATGGCTATGTATAATTCGATAGCCATCTATGGCTACTCTCAAAATGAAACTGAAATTCGGAATTTGCTGATCAGCTATTTCAGTTTCATTTTGAGAGTAGCCATAGATGGCTATCGAATTATACATAGCCATCTATGGCTATGTAGCCTTTTATGGCTAAAATCGATTGAGCCATTTTAGCCATGGAAGGCTACGTAGCCATAGATGGCTATGTAGCCATAGATGGCTACGTAAAAATTGACATTTTGAATATGCAAATTTTTCTTGCAAATTTTCTAACTTTTTAACGCTGCGTCGTAACATAGGCATGTAGGTACTCAATCAAAAGCTCTCACTTAGCTAAGTCTGATTATGATGGTCCCGATTGGATCGGATATTGTAGTAAGCATATTTGATTCAAACTTAAGTCTTGTAGCTTCCATACTGCTTCAATACCTTGTGGGCCTCCAGCCACACTGCTTCTAATCCACTTTGAATCGTCCTGCCGAAGTACTGCCCCAGAATCGGCCGAGTTAGGAGTGGCAAGAGGTGAAGCTGCCGATTTTCCTTCAACTTTCCGTTATTTTAACTACTGCTTCAAATACAAAGTTTGCATCAAATATGCTTACTACAATATCCGATCCAATCGGGACCATCATATTCAGACTTAGCTAAGCGAGAGCTTTTGATTGAGTACCTACATGCCTATGTTATGACGCAGCGTTAAAAAGTTAGAAAATTTGCATAAAAAAATTGGCATATTCAAAATGTCAATTTTTACCTAGCCATCTATGGCTATGTAGCCATAGATGGCTACGTAAAAATTCGATAGCCATCTATGGCTACTCTCAAAATGAAACTGAAATTGCTGATCGGCAAATTCCGAATTTCAGTTTCATTTTGAGAGTAGCCATAGATGGCTATCGAATTATACATAGCCATCTATGGCTACATAGCCTTCCATGGCTAAAATGGGTCAATCGTTTTTAGCCATAAAAGGCTACATAGCCATAGATGGCTATGTAGCCATAGATGGCTACACAAAAATCCGATAGCCATCTATGGCTACTCTCAAAATGAAACTGAAATAGCTGATCAGCAAATTCCGAATTTCAGTTTCATTTTGAGAGTAGCCATAGATGGCTATCGAATTATACATAGCCATCTATGGCTACATAGCCATCTATGGCTATGTAGCCTTTTATGGCTAAAATCGATCGAGCCGTTTTAGCCATGGAAGGCTACGTAGCCAGATGGCTATGTAGCCATAGATGGCTACGTAAAAATTGACATTTTGAATATGCAAATTTTTTATGCAAATTTTCTAACTTTTTATCGCTGCTTCGTAACATAGGCATGTAGGTACTCAATCAAAAGCTCTCACTTAGCTAAGTCTGAATATGATGGTCCCGATTGGATCGGATATTGTAGTAAGCATATTTGATGCAAACTTTGTATTTGAAGCAGTAGTTAAAATAACGGATAGTTGAAGGAAAATCGGCAGCTTCATATCTTGCCACTCCTAACTCGGCCGATTCTGGGGCAGTACTTCGGCAGGACGATTCAAAGTGGATTAGAAGCGGTGTGGCTGGAGGCCCACAAGGTATTGAAGCAGTATGGAAGCTACAAGACTTAAAACAATGTAAAGCTGAACAAAATCGGAAGCTTCACCTTCTTCCACTCCGAATCGGCCGATTCTCAGGATAGTACTTCGGTGAGGCGATTTGAAGTGGATCGAAGTGGTGTGCCTCAAAGAAGCTGAAGGAAAATCGGCAGCTTCACCTTCTTCCACTCCAAATCGGCCGATTCTCGGGATAGTACTTTGGCGGCGCGATTTGAAGTGGATCGAAGTGGTGTGCCTCAAAGGAGAAACCATGCAAAGAAGTACAGAAGCTAGAAGAGTGGGAATCGTGGAAAGCTGAAGGAAAATCGGCAGCTTCACCTTCTTCCACTCCAAATCGGCCGATTCTCAGGATAGTACTTCGGCGGGACGATTTAAAGTAGATCAAAGTGGTGTGGCTGGAAGGAGAGAGTTTGTTGAAGAAGTACAGAAGCTAGAAGAGTGGGAATCGTGGAAAGCTGAAGGAAAATCGGCAGCTTCACCTTCTTCGACTCCAAATTGGCGGATTCCTGGGATAGTACTTCGGCGAAGATTGATGACATGCAAATCGTAAGTGGCGGGCTGGATGATCGAAGTGGTTCTGGTACGATCTGGAAGTCAGCGAATGGCAGAGGTGGCCTGGAGGATGAAGACGATTTAGGTTCAGTAGAAGGTGCCAGTACCTGAGTAATTTGAATTTGGCGCACTTCTTACCTATGACAAATTTTCCCAGTTAGGGTCCCACCACGAAAAGTCATAACATTCGGTCCTGTCATGCAAGGGGCTCATTGGGAACCATCAGAAAACTACTCCAATCGGAGTTTGGTCTGCCCGAACTGGGTAGCCGTAGAGGGCTAAGTAGCTATCTATGACTACAAAGGCAGGCCCCGCTCACTTTCAGCCAAATATGTATCAACATAGCCATCTATGGCTATGTCGCCATCTATGACTACAAAAACAGGGTCTGCCCACTTTTAGCCATAGATGGCTACGTAGCCATAGATGGCTACATAGCCATAGATGCCTAAGTAGCCATAGTTGGCTATGCTGTGAAAGAGCGGTAGCCAACTATGGCTATGTAGCCATCTATGGCTATGTAGCTATCTATGGCTATGTAGCCATCTATGGCTAAAATCGAGGAGGCCCCACACTTTTAGCCATAGATGGCTATGTAGCCATAGATGGCTATGTTGATGCGTAGCCATCTATGGCTATGTAGCCATCTATGGCTGAACTCGAGGAGGCCCCGCCTCTTTAGCCATCTATGGCTACGTAGCCATAGATGGCTACATAGCCATAGATGGCTATGTAGCCATAGTTGGCTATGCTGTGGAAGAGTAGTAGCCATAGAAGGCTAAGTAGCCATAGAGGGCTAAGTAGCCATAGAGGACTAAGTAGCCATGTATGGCTAAGTAGGCGTTCAATAGCCATCGATGGAACATCATAGCCATAGTCGGAGAGGTAAGCCATAAAAGGAACCGATTCGTCTATGGCTTAGTCTCTCTGACTGTCAGTACTTAAACAGTAAAACAACGACCAGTAACTGAAGCTCGGCACCTCCGCTTTATACTGTAGCTGTGTGGTTTGCACTGGAATGTTGGAAATTATTGTTGCAATGTACAATTCATTTGATTTGCTGTTACTGTTTGCTGCAGATACTGTAAATGTACGGTAGACGTACGCTCCGACGACATCAAGACTTACATCAATAGCAATATTTTGAGCGCATTATCGGTCCGGTCGATATTTCATTATCAGCCAAAAAAAGTCAAGGTCAGCTTCGAATCTGCTAGCACAGTTGTTAAAAAAAAAATTTTTTGAAGGCCAAAAATTTTTGCGTTTTTAAAAAAAAAATTAAAAAAATTTTTTTTGAAAATCGTCTTAAATGGGTCCAGCATGCTAGTACAGATACTTATTTTCCACTTTTGCACCTTAAGTCAGTTGAGAAACCTGTTCGAAAACGACAATACAGCTCTAAACACTGCCTGTAACTGCATAATTTCACCGAAAATTGTCTTTAGAGGCACTTCAAGGTGAATCCTAAAGAAGGATTTCTTACGCAGTCACTGTTAGGCTCAATGCAAAAGAAGTATTACGCATGTTGCTGAATAAAATGTTGGCTGCTTTCAAAGAATTTACAAAAAATTGCATGTACAATGTATGTACGTGAATTTTACCACTTTTCCCCTTAATTTGGATATTGATTTTTCAAAAAAAAAATTTTTTTTGAGCCTTCAAAAAAAAGCTTTTTTTAAAAAATAAAGTCTTTTTTTAAATTTTTTACCCTAACAACTGTGTCTGCTAGCCAATGATTGTTTCTCAAAAACCATTCTATTAACGCAAATTAAAAGCATTCGAAGCGAATTAATCCAGTTACTGTGCTCATTTCCTTTAAAAACTTGCTCGACTTTTCCAAACCCATCGGAAAGAAAGCGGTTTTTTGAAAAAGAAACAAGGAAAAAACCGAAAAACAGCCCTGATGATAGAAACCCTGCATTTCGTTGTACAAACCGAATGTTTATAAATTTTCTCTTCTCATGGCAACAAGAAACAAAACAACATTGCTCAATGGTTGACCAATCAACAAAGACCTAACTTAAACGAAACCAAACAATCTAATCACCCTTTTTCGGCGGTTCTTTGTAATGGAGCAAGAAACAGGACAGCAGGAAAACACCAGCCATCATAGAGAAGGCAGATGCGTAGTAGGGGTAGGCCGACCGGATGAACCGCTCAAACTGCGTGTGCTCGAACGGTCGCACAGACACCTGCAAAGACAGTGCTCATGCAGGACAGTTACGGTCTACAGACCAACAATTCACTTCAGTGCTCGAGAGAAAAATAAAACTAATACTTGAGTGACGCTGTAGAGGTGCGTATAGCCAATCCTTCGATAGTCGACCAAAAATTTGTAAACTCCATAGACATCGGGAAGTTTGAAGCGCGCAATGTATTTGTTGTCTGCAATAAGGGTTATTATAATATCCAATATGGCAGCAAAATCAAACAACTTTTTCTCTTGAGGGTGGTTCTGACGAACGGGTCGATTCTGACAAACTCCAACTGCACGTCGTCGGCTGTGAACGGAGCCCAGTTGCCTTGTTTCAGTTCTTCTATTTCTATCAGGTACTCCTAAACTTTCTTCTCCTATCACTCTCACTCAGACATGGGCTAGCATTTCGGCTGATGGGGGGTAGAATTTTCAATTTCTGAGGGGGGTAGGAGCGCCTGATGGGGGGCTGAGGGGGTGGTAAGCCAAAAGGTCCGATTCTTGGCGAAAATCAGGGTTTTTTGGCTTATTTTTCATTAAAATAAGTTAAAATTAGCTATTCTGAGCTCATTTACGCCTATTCCAGGCACATTTTTATCCTAATTTTCTATACAAAATTCTTCCCAAAAATTCCTGATGGGGGGTAGCGGCCGGCTGATGGGGGGTAGATCAGAGCCTGATGGGGGGCCAAGCCCCCTCAGCCCCCCTTTGCCCATGTCTGCTTTCACTTCAAAATCATACCGTTGATGCGGTATAAAAATTTCGGTACCATTACTATTTCATGTTTCTAATTTAATGAGGAGCGTTCCATGGTAATAAGGTTTGAACTTGTAAAATTGAAAGATCCCGAAATGGAAAGCGCTACTGTACGAACAAGTGGTAGAAACCTGTGCTTTTTAAGCACTAAAAGCTCCGTAAGGATTGGTTGGTGGGCGAAAATTCGTAAAGATCTGTTAAAAAGTTCATGAGACATGCCAGTTTACAGTTTGCGACTTCCACTTGGGGCTATCGCTTCAGAAATACGGATAGCTAACATGCCTGAACAAAGCAGAAAAATGAAAAATACTTTTGTTAAAAATCTTTTAATCCCGTCCAAATATAACGGAACGGAAGCCATTTGAATGAAATAAAAATCTCAAAATATTGTGTTTTAAGGCCAGTACAGTATAACGGTACCGGTATCACTACTCAAATCGAAGTTACACCGTGTCCAAACGGAATGCATCATAAATTGTCGATAAATTGCTGAATGTATAAGATGTGAACATCTTAGACAGGAAAAATCTAGAGGCATTAATGTAACAGCTCCGGGCCGACCTGAGGAGGGGTCTCGAGGGGGTATCCAATTTTCCTCTAAAAAGTGGCCAAATCTTGCAGCGAGGCCTACGTAAGGATATAAAGCTCTCATACAACGTCATCTTCAATAGTGTAAGCGGCGTGTGGTTTCTTTCCACCGACCAAGTGATGAGTGACCGACTTGACGCGCAAAACTCCATTTTCTTTGAACACCCACTTACTGAGAGCTGTGACCAGATCCATATTGCCCGCTTTCTCCGCTCTCAAACAAACAGCTGCTCCAGTAGAGTTGAGACGCATCGGAAAGAAGAAAGATACTTGTCTGAGCGGTACTTGTTGACGGAGGCTTGGAGCAACTGATCGGAGAACATGTCCAACGAGCCAGTCAGCACCACTCGAGCGTTGTTGCGCGCTTGCAGCGCCCCAATCAGCAACACTCCTTTGCCGACTGCGTGCGGGTACTGCAACCACCACCTCTATCAGAACAAACAACAAAGCATTCTCAGTCTCCACCTCTTCGATAGCACTGTCAGGATTAAAAGAGTAGGCATAGCTGTCGCCGGTAAGCACTTCAAGGGTCAGTGGGTTTTCCTTGTCCGAGATCATGCTGCAAATATACAATGTGCAAAAATATCGAGCTTATGCTAGCAAACGCAACAGTCATCGTGTACCAATACGTACTGATACCAGAGGCAACACAACACGATAAAAGAATTTAGGCTGTGCAAGCTTACCCGACGCCTCTGAAGAGGACGGAGTTGGGTCTGGAACTGCCGACGATCATCGGCGACTTGATCAGGTTGCTGGGGTCGGCCACAATGGTGGTGTGTTTTCCTGGTCCAACGCCACGTCGAAGTTCAAGTGGTCAATGACAGCCGTCTTTTCCTCGTCGAACTCAAAACCCACCTCACTCGCCAACTCACGGATAGCATCTCCTGCAAACACAACTTCCTCTTACCAGCTAAACTCATCACTGCTTACCGATGTCCGAACTGGCCGCCAGCAAGACATTTCCGCCACCGTCTATGAACTTGGTTATTTCCTGAACGTTGATTGAACCACCGAACTCTGAAATCGTTCAGACTGGTATACGTATGTCATACATGCAACAGGTCATCCGCCGAAAGGGTAGGTGGGTTGGGGGTCTGGCGCCGGCCGGGGGATCAGAGCCCAAAATTTGGGAGGGGGTTGGGCGCACTAAAAAACGCTCGAAAATAGCATTTTTTCGGCTAAAAATCGTTAATTTGGGCTGAAATACAGCTAAAAAATGCTGTTTTACTAGCGATTTTGGCAATATTTGTGTCTGAAATTTGCTCAAAAAATTACCTGCCAGAAAATCGGAGGGTGCGGAAAAATCGTCTTGGCTTAAGTCGGGTGGGGGCAGACCCCTCTTACCGGAGAGTGCTGCATAGGGTACCCCTCCAGATAGCGTACCCAGGGGCACACTAACTGGCACTTAGTGCCGAATTGTGTACCCGGGGTACACACTATTTGGAGACAGGTTTTATGTCACGGGTGTCAAAAATTTCCTACATTACGGTACCTTTAAAGCAGGTCTACGTATATTTTTGTTCAATTTCTATCCTTTTTACTGACGCTAACCTCACAAGAATGAAAAATTTGACCAACCATTTCTCATTTACATGGCAGAAACAGTAATCTGAGTAATTTTTGCTCAGAAATCGTGAAAACTAGCAGTTTAACATGATTGCGCTAAGTGCCAGTTAGTGTACCGGGTACACTAACAGGATCTTATTTTTGTTGCGGAAAATGCTAAATTCTGGTTAGTGTACCCGGATACCCAATGCAGCACTCTCCGTACATGTATGGTGCGTGCGCGAGTCTGTGTGTGAATGACACATCAGCTGCCGTTCGCCAAGGTAGAGTTTGACGAGCCCTGATCGTTCTATGTTACTCACCAAACTGAGACACGCAAAACCATCAAAAATTAGTTTTTTTTACAGCCTGGGCAAATTATTTTGATTACTTACTATTACACTATATAGAATAAATAGCAAGCTCTGGATGCGTTTAGGTATATACTTAACCTAATCCTCCTCAGATCCTCCATGCAGACACAAGTAATAGTGGCAGTAGTTTGGTTCTTACTACCCAGTAAATGCGTGTGTTAATGCGCACAAAACAAAGTTTTACCTTCAACTCCAGGAGAAAAAATGATCAAGTGTTGATACAGAAACTCGCCATATTTGCTCAACGCCAAGCTAGGATCATCCGCCGATTTAAAAGTCAAGGAATGACCACGATCTAAAAACATTGGTGGAACAGAATAGAGTCGATTAATTCACATCACAGGGTACCATATAGTTTATATAGCCAGAACATGGGCGAGCTTTTCAGCTCAGGAATTCCTGATGGGGCGTGATGGAGGGGAGAAGCGCCTAATTGGAGGCGGGTGATGGGAAGGCAAGCGAATAATTTCGATTTTTTACTAAATCAAGGTTTTTACTAATTTTTCGTTCACAAAGGTTAAAATAAACGATTTCGAGCTCATTTACATCTCATTTATGCTTCTGTTGATTTCAGTTAGTATTAACAACAAAACAAGTCGGGGTCGGGGTGGGGGTTGCCTTGAGTCAGTTCCAGATGGTGGTCAACCAGGGAGGATGTCCAAAGTTTCAGACGGCTCCAAAACGTCTGGAAAAGCGTTTTTAGCACGTTTTACTGATACTAAAACGTTTAAACACCGCAATTTTAATCAGCCGAATAGCGTTTTTAAACAGCTAAACTAACAGCGTTTAAGAAAACAAGCATAAAATGGCAAAAAGCGTTTCTAAAAATACCAACTTGTCTTGGGTAAATAGGCTATAAGTATGTAGTGGAAACGCAACAGTCTGTCACCAAAGGCCCTTTAAGCAGGTTTTAAGCCAAGAATAATTATTTCTGAGTCAGTTTGTCAGTTCTAGAGCTGCTACACTAGTTCTGGCATTATTTTCGGGTCTCGGCGTTTCTCTAAAACTGTATTGGGGATGGGATACTGGGTTCGCCCGTTCTTCTAGCTAGCCAGGGTAAACCAACCCAAACCCCCGGTACATGCATGGTATGAAAGCCTACCTACCTGCCAAGGACTTCCAGAAGATGGAATGGGTCTCTCGAGTGTTTAGACTGTCCACCAGCACCAGCACCTTGTCCGCGCCACTCAACCGCACCACACAAACCAGCCACAATAATAACAGGCTTTTCATGTTCCTTCTTGTTCTTTATGAACAACAACCCAGAAACGAACCTATACACGACCTGTTAGACTCCTTTCCTTCTTCTGTCTTCACTGTGACCTTTTTTGTGTACGTTTTGACAAAAAAACCAAATCCCAACCAAAAAAAACAAACAACGCCCCCCACCGCCCTTTATTCCCAGTTTTAAACTCATCTTTTTTTCCCACCACTTTCCCCCTACTTTAATAAAGAAACCCACCACCCGCCCCCAAACCATTTCCCTAAAACCACCTTTTTAACCTTGATTTGTTTGAAAAAACCCAACCCAAAACCCAACCCGAAACCCAAACCCAACCCAAAACCCGCCTTCCCCTATTTTACACGCATAAAATCAGTACGATAATTCTACGAACCCACCTGCACCACACTGACAACACAAGGCGCCAAATTCAAATGGCGCAACTTGACAGATAGGTAGCATAACCGGTTACACAACCCTTATTTGTACAAGACAACCACTGATCTCAGCAGAACAGAAGCAGTTTATAGTCGGTCTCTATTAACAGGCAATTGGATTGGTTTCACTTCGAATCCGTAACTTTCAGAAATCTTGCGTCCTCTTAAGTTGACAGCGTAGGGCAGAATAGACGGCTTTCTAAGGTAGATGCCACGACGGCCAGGGGTCAGCACTCTGAGTCTGAATCGTTTGAGCACGGGACCGGTGATAGAAATCCAACCGAGAGAAGACAAGACTAAGTCCGCTGCACTCTTCCTTAACCCGTCCGTCTCTACCGTCACTTCCTCCGCTTCAAGCTAAACCGACATCTCTATCTACACGGTCCGTCAAAAAACAAGCCCGCAGATTTCTTACTGTATCAACTGCAAATCTCAACCGATTTGAACGAATCTTTTTTGAATGAAAGAGAAATCAATTCTTGCTAGATTGGCGAAATTTTTATTAAGAAACTATGCTCATTTCCTGAGACATTTACCAGCAAATTAAAAATTTAGTGATTTTGGCAATGAACAAGAGTGATTTTTCTTATTCGGCCGCAGTTCATACTGAAAGAAACTCGTTTAACAACGAGACACAGTTTAAGGTTAACAACGTTTAGCTTACTTTGACACACACACTTGGTTACTTTACCAGTAAAGGTGCAACAGCCCTCAGCAATAGCAATTTGTTTCAGTACAAAGTGCAGTGGAATAAGAAAACCACTCTTGTTCATTGCCAAAATAAGTTTCACTTTGAGGCAAATATCTCAGGAACTAAGAAGAGTATCTTAATAAAAGTTGCATCAAGAATTTAGCCATTTTTCATTTAAAAAATATTCATTCCAATCGGTTGAGATTTACGGTTGCTGAAGTGAAAAATCTGCCGGTTGTTTTTCTGATGGACCTGTTAATTACTAGCTGTAGCAGAATCACAATTAAAAATACAAGAACAGCGTGGATTTTCTGTTCTAACTAATCCATGTCAACCGGTCTCATCTGAAACCTACTGTAGGTACCTCAGGCAAAAGACGGAGTCGTTGTTGGTCGCCCAAAGGTGCCCCAAGCGCAACTGTGCCCAGATACTTGCGCAGGAATCCTGCTAAATCGTTCTGATAAATGACGTTGACAGGCAAAGCGAGACTGGCGAACACAGTGCAGAGTAGACTCTGCTGAACTGAATCGTCCAAGCGCTCCACTCTACCCAGTCCTCCTAGCAGCAGACATTGGCTTCTGTTGAGAACAAACGTTCGTGGACGAATCACATTTTTCGGCAGTACGTTGACCAGCTCCTCCAGCGTCAGTTTGTTGATTATCTGTGATATTACAGTATTACTCTACAGTAATCAAACAGATACCTACAGGGTGTCCCAAAAAAATGACAACATTTCTTTTTGCTGCCATTTTCGCAATTTTTGACCAAATTGTCTGAAATTTGAAACATAGGTGCCAAAAAAGGGGAATTTTATGTGTTAAAAATTGGTGCATCAGGATTGACCCAATCCTGAGAAATTCAACAATAAATAAAATTGAGAAATTTCAATTAAATGTAGAAACAGCATCAAAAACGGAAACTTTTCTTTTTGCTGTATCTTCTTTAATTTTTGTCGGAATTGGATGAAATTTTGAATATATGCGCAGATATTTTGTAGGTCAAAAGTTCTGGCATTAATCAGTCCATATCGCTAGTACTTGGAAACTAAAGAAAATCAGCGTGTTTACTGCAGCAAGATGAAAAACGTGCAAACTCTGAGAACTAAGGAATAAGAACACCATCCAGATAACCTCCGTTTGAGTTAATACACTGCTGCAACCGTTTCCCATAAGCATCATGAACATTTCTTAGCATGTTTGGGGTGACAGACTGAATTACGCTTACAGGAGCTTCATTACATCTAAGGGGCGCGAAAATCAATGTTGTCGTTGTATTGTGATCGGGATTTTTTAGGTCAAGAGCTTGGCTGGGTTCATGCGCCAACTTTTGATCTACAAATCAACCTGTTATTCTGCGCATATATACAAAATTTCATCCAATTCCGACCAAAATTAAAGAAGATACAGCAAAAAGAAAAGTTTCCATTTTTGATGCTGATTCTACATTTAATTGAAATTTCTAAATTTTCTATATTGTTGAATTTCTCAGGACTGAGTCAATCCTGATGCACCAAATTTTAACACATAAAATTCCCACTTTTTTGGCACTTATGTTTCAAACATCAGACAATTTGGTCAAAAATTGCGAAAATGGCAGCAAAAAAAATGTTGTCATTTTTTGGGACACCCTGTACATACCTGATCATCGTTGACGGTGCCCGGGCTGTCGTGACACCAATAGCCGCTAGAGAACTGCTGATCGTTTGGGTTCCAGACTTCTTTCCGCTGCTGCTCCTGCTCTTGTACAAAGTAGCCGTCCACTACTGTACCTGTCTGACCGGTTGTCTCTTGGAACGTCTGGCCCACATAACCTCAAATTCACCCACTCTTCCGAGATACAAGTGCACGGACAAACAGTGAACAAAAACTAACAAAATTCTATGGTACCCCTTACGTTTGTTCGACTAGCAGGTGTCTGCCGGACAGACTTAGCTGTTAATAGCCTACCCTGTAGCTGGGGCATCTGTCGATTGAGGAGGTAGCTGTTTCCTAGGACTCGCTGGTGCATTTGTTCCTGTCTCATCTCAGCCTTCTCACTGGTCAGTCGACGCAGTCTCAGGTGCAGTTTAAGCGGCGTAGGGTTCATGAGCGGAAATCGGAGCAGACTGAGAGTGGTGCCGGGCCAGATGGAGGTGGTGGCTCGCTCGACCAGGTCCACCGCGCGTACCTTGCACAAGTCTGACTGCAGCAGTGCGTTGAACAGCGTCGACTTGCCGGTGTTGGTTGAGCCGATCAGATACACGTCTCCTTTGTTGCCCCACCGAGACTGCACCAACTTAAAACAATAAACTTGTTGCAGCTTTGCTTCCGCTCTTCAACCACTTCGAGAACACTATGTAATCTATTTCCTTCTCGGTAACTACAGTTTAAAAAATTTTGAAGGCCAAAAAAAGCTTTTTTTATTAAAATTTTTCGTTTAGAAATTTTTTTAAAAATTTTTTCCTTGCAGCAATTTGCTTGCAAGGAGATGCAATAATGCATCGGAAGCAACTTTAAATACAAAAGCTGATACTTTGGTTCAAACATAGTGTTACAACCTGGGAGTCGATTATTCTACCTGCAGCATTGCTCACAGAGTGGCTGCTGCCCTTCAAAACCTATTTTTAGGCTTAGAATAGGAATGAAATTGATACACCGGCACTGCTACTGTATATCTGAGGCTAAATTCAGCCGTTTCCCCACAAAATTTCCATTCTGCGAATAAAATTTCGAAATGGGGCTTCAAAAAAGATTTTTTAAAGGCTTTCTTTAAAAAAAAGCCTAACAACACTATCGGTAACACTCAAACTATTTGTGCTCAAACACGAAAGGGCTGACATCACACCGGTACCCAACAAAGCACAAGCGATTACCGTAATCAAGTTTTCCACGTTGTACATGGTTTTGGCGCTGATTACCGAAGTGTCTAGCACATTGAATTCACGGTAAAAACCCAACTCGTTAACTGTCTTGCGCAACACACGACCAAACCGCTGCAGGTAACCCCGCGTCTGATCTGGCGGTAGCAAGTCCACTTTATTACCTGAAAAGCCGAAACTTACTCACCGATAAATCACGCAGTTACCTACCAACAATAATCAGGGGCTTCTGAGCGCCTATTATAGAAGGCAGCATTTTAGGCACGGAGCCAGGCAAGTCGCACATATCGACGATTAGAATTAGCAACACTTCGTGCATCGACCGTAACTGACCCATAACCGCTTGATAGTCCACCGACGAAACATTGACGTTGAGCAGAAAATTGTGCGTCTTCAGTAGGTAACACCTTAGCGATTATCAGTGGAAAAAGGTAGTAGAGAGGGTAAGTAAACTGTACCTGCGACACAAGGTGTCTCCAAAGCCGTTCTGTTCCAGCTCTTCAAACATATCAACAGGCACAAATCCAGCCAGACTGCTGTTCTGACAGTGAAAGTTGGCGCCGCAGGCAGGACACGTCGAGCTACTGGGCGGCACTGTCGAGTCACTGGTGCCGTAGCGCAACACCCAGTCATAGTTGGGGTTCTCATCGCGACGCACCGCCATACGTCCTGACACCGATTGATGAGGCAGCTACGTAATACAAAGCTGTGTTAGGCAACAACAACACAATATTAATTACTACAGAGTCCTGCCACCTAACCTTGTCAGTCTTGAATTAAGTGAGGTTAAGTGTCTAACTGCAATTTACCTGGAAATCGATTTCTTCCACCGCATCGGCAGGTCCAAATCGTTGGCGGTAACTGATGCTCGTCCGTTCCTTGGTGTTCAGTTTGAAGCGCGTGTCCCCTCCTTCAATCGATCGATAATCGTCTGGCAGGTCAGCCGAGCTTCCGGCTACGTATTCGTCCTTCAAACGACCAGAGACCACATGGAAGCCGCGGTCAATCTTGCGACTCGTCGATTTTCTCTCAGACAAATTGGCGTTTCCTTTACGGAACTGAACGGCGAGTTTTCGTTCCAGTGGAAACTGCATAGAAGACTTGGCAGTCTTAGGCCGATGTCGTCCGCTGGCTGGGTCCAAGTCTTCACTCTGACTCTCTCGCATGCTCTTCTCTGCCGACAATCTGCGCATTCTCCGCTCCAACTGGAGAGAACTGGGCGCACTCTTGGGCACACCATAGTTTACCACTCGCGAGGCAAAATGACGCACCTGCATCATCTTTAAGAGAGTCTGCGCGACTTACGCGAAGAGCGGCGTTTAGAGCGAACTGAAAACTACGTAGTATCACTCAACTAGCTAGTCCCATTCGAAATCATTTTTGTCTATGCCATAAACAATTTTGTGTTCGTCAGCCTCTGGTGAACACGTGAAACCAATTTAGTCGAATAAAAGGGTAGCTCTAGGCTTTTATGCTTAAAGCTCCATCTAGCTCACTCTTCACTCTAAATAGAACAGGGTGACTTTGAAAGGGTAAGGCATACAACGCAATTATGCTACTGGTCGGACAATATGCCCGACTGTCAGTAATGTAACCATAACCAACCCACCTGACGCAGGTTTCGGCGGTGTCAAATTAACGTCAGCAGGTACACCGAAGTCGTGTTGAACCAGCTGCACAGAGTCAAAGACGTCACTGAAGGCCACCAGATTATAGCCGAATATGAAGGTGAGAAAGAGCAGGAGACAGACGCAGAAGTAGAGAGGCAGTGCAACGGCCCAGTACTTGGCAGGCCAGTAGGCGAGACCGAGGGAGTGCAGCCAACGGTCCGGAACCAATGCCCAGACCAGGTAGAAGAACAGACAGAAGCAGGAGCCCAAACACAAGGCAAATCCGTAGATTCCGCGCTCTGGTTTAGGCGACGGAGTGTGCTCCGGCATCCACAAACACAACAACGCACAGCACCGTCACCTCAGACCATCCGCCGTCAAATGCACTGTGCTGAAACGAACAGCAGTAGAGATCAGAAGAGAACCAGTACGATGACAAAGACAAGGCAGTAAGGCAAACCATACTTGTAACAAGGGGTCTGCCACCACCCGACTTAGGCCAGACCCCCTTCCCCGAGAGATTTCCCCGACCCCCTTCCGATTTTTCTGGCAAGAAATTTTTGCGATTTTTTACAATTTCAGACACAAAAATTGCCAAAATCGACGGGCAAAACAAGCACTTTTAGCTGTATTTCAGCCCAAATCAACAATTTTTGCCGATATTTAGCCAAGAAATTGCGATTTTTTTCGATTTTTGAGCGTTTCTAGTAGAGTGCGAACTGGTATTGGGTATTGGGTATTGGGTGTATTGGGGTGTTTTCCAGGTATTGGCATACATGTACTAGGGGGGTTTGGGGGGGGTTACCCCCCCCCTGCTGGAAAGGCCAAACCCCCCCGCACCCCGCCCCCCCCCCGAGACAGGTTAAGGGACCCCTCCCCCTGACCAAAAAATACAAGTACTAGTAGTGGCTCCAGTATTAACAAACTGGGTCAGAAATCACTAATTTTTAGCCTAAAATTCACTTGAAAAGCCTTTGGAAACCGAATTTGGCGTTTCCACTGCTGATATTTAAGAAAAATCGGTGTTTTTGGAAGCTCTTTTTGTCATTTGTTGCTTGTTTTTAGCTTTAAAACGCTATTTGGCAGCTTAAAATAGCGATTTTTAGCGTCCTTACTGAGAAAAACGTGCTAAAAACGCATTTCTAGGCGTTTTGGAGCTTTTTGAAATTTGGGACCCCCCACCTGGGCGAAACCCCACCCTCGACCCCCCACCTGAGCAAAAAACCCCCCTCCCCCCAGGTCGGCCCGGAGCTGTTACATGTATGGGTATTGGGTATTGGGATTTTTACCCCCCAATACCCAATACTAACTGGGACAAGCAAAAATAGAGGAAAATCGACGCTGACCTGAAAAATTGATCTGAAAAAATTCGAAAAAGTTGATCGATGATTGGGCTTAGGAAGCTGTTTTCGCGTTAAATCAAATAAAAGTTAGTAGAATTCCCTAAAGTGTACGCTTTTCTAAGCGCTACACCAGTAATTTATTTCTCTGTTCATATCTAAAATAAAATTGGTGACATTTCTAATGTCACCATAATGTACCAGTACCGTACCCATGGCTATTGCGGTTGTGCACACAATTTCCAGCTGAATTAGGAAAAAAATTCGCCGGAAATAAAAACACGACTGAATTACAAAATATTCACTACCAAAACTGTTAATTTATGCTAATTTTACGCCCAAAATGGCTTCTAAATGCTTTCTGAAAGGGTAATTTTTCAAAATTTTCTCGCCCTGCTTGGCCAGTGGCACAACCAGGCCTCTTAAAAATTTTAATCGGAGTGCCAATAAATCTTTTGTGCACAACTGGAATGTACCTGTCCACTGAAATGTAATTTTTCTCCCAGCTACGCAAGTATTGGGTATTGGGGGTCTCAGGTATTGGTATTGGGGTATTGGGTTTTTCAGGTATTGTTCGCACTCTAGTTTCTAGTGCCCAACCCCGTCCCAAAATTTGGGCTCAGACCCTCCGGCCAGCGCCAGACCACCAACCCTATCCCCGTTCGGCGGATGAGCTGTTACATATATGAGGCAAACCTAGCAAGTACAACAGCATTAGCTGCTGGAAATCACAGCGACCAATAACTTTGTATGCAGCAAACTGCGGTTAATAATAACATATTTATGCAACAAACCACAGACAAGAAATCACAGTGGAAAAGAAACGTCTCATTGGTCCCAGTCATCGTCGGGCTCAGGGGCTTTATGGGGCTCTTCAGGAGCCGGAATCATAGCACTCATTCTGGCCATAGCACCGGTCATGTCAGGCTTAGCTTTTGCCGGTCTTTCTGAGTCATCAACACGACCGGCAATTCCTGAAATCAGAGTTCAATCAAAAGGAGAACCCTTCTACCACTATCGTCGGCCGTTTAAGGCCTCCGCCAGAAATTTTGGCGACTTTTAGCAGGAAAATGGGCAATTTTACAGGCATGGTGACCTTTATCAAGGCCCATCAAGGGTTGATTACTGGTTATCCGGTGTACATGTGCATTGTAATAAACTTTGAAACTTTAACTTCATAAAACATCGGTCCGTGACAACTCATGCCCCTCCAAATTTTTGCGGTCATTGTATACCCATCACTCCTGATTTTAAGTCTTGTTTCAAATTTAGACTTAAGTCGAAAAAAGTACATGTTGGGCGACTGAAGGCAGTGTCTTAAAATCGGTTACCTTTGCGTCTCCATTGCAGAGCTCTGGCCAGTTCAGTCATCAAGTCGCCGGGTTGGTCAGAATCAGGCGCCAACTCCACGCCGCCCGTCTCTTTCTCTTTCTAGAAAGGCACTTTCATTGGTTTTAAGGGCAAACAAGTTGAGCAAGCACCTTCTTCCGTTCCAGCTTTTTCTCGCGCTTCTGCTCAGCCACGGAGCTGCGGAATTTAAACTTATCCCTTCCACCCGCCTTCAGAATTTCTTCCATCAGGTTAGCACGATCCGAACCAGTAGCTGGTGGTTGTTCGGCCGTTTGGGCCTGTGCTGGCGGAGGTGGGGGAGGCGGTGGGGGAGGTGGGGGAGGGGGAGGGGGAGGCACCGCCGACGATGGGGCAATCTTGTCCACTGCTGTAGCTGAAGCATCCGTTGCAGGTGGCGGTGGCGGTGGTGGAGGTGGCGGCGGCGGAACCGGGCCTTGTTCGTTTATCACAGCCAGTGGTGCTAAACTGAGTATAGTTGACCAAAAATTATAAATAAATAGAGCGAAGCGTTACATTGGCTAAAAATGGAGGGGTGCATAAAATGTAACAGGGGGTCCGGAGGGTCTGCCACCACCCGACTCAGGCCAGACCCCTCCCCCCGAGACGCTTTTTCCGACCCCCTCCGATTTGCTTGCAATCTTTTAAGCACATTTTTGCGACTTTTTTGAAATTCAGACACTAAAATCGCTAAAGCCCCTGCAAAACAATACTTTAGCTGTGTTTGAGCCAAAATTAGCGGGTTTTAGCCCTAAATTGCAATTTGCTGTTTGCTGTCATGAATAACAAAAGAAATCACTGCAATGTTTGCAACAGTTCATCAGTTGACGACAATGTTTTCATCCATTGTGCGTTCCGGCGATCTGATTACTGCCACGCTAGCTGCTTTGAGAGATCACTACTGGGCAGGAAGACGTCTTCTTGGGACCCCATGCCATGCACATGTATGATGCCAAAAATCTATTTATTCGGTTAAAATAGCCGGCATTTGAAATTATTCGAAAAAATCGATAAAAGGCCAGGCGTCTTTTTTATTGCCAACACTGTATAAATGGCACCGGTACTAAACACGGTACCCCTACCCTTGGTCCGGTACTATATGACATAAAAGTAGAGTTGAGTGGCACTTTGCTACTACATACACCGGTACCAAATGCGTCTAAATACGGTACCGTTCCCCCACATATGGCGTTAAATTTCTATAATTAAATAAGTAGTTGCGTACGTTTAAGTCCGGGCGGTTCTGCAGGCATGTCCGGTAAACTCTGTAACTGTGGAAGGTTGGCAACAAGAGCCGAGGGTGCAATCGAGGGCAACGGTTCTCCGTCGAAAGGAAGTTCAGCTATTCCTAGAAGAAACCAGATTCAAACAAACCAAAGATCAGAGTGGGTATGAGAAGTGCTTGGCACCAGGCAGATCAGGGAGTATGTCGGGCACAACAAAGTCAGGCACAGCCTCGATTTCCGGCACATAGGCGCCGGGATCGGTTTGACGCTGTTCGTATCCTTTATGAGCGATCGTGTCGGGCGGTCCGTACAACTCATCGTCTTCCATCTTCACCAATTCGCCGCGATCGAAAGGTCGGATTTTGAAGCTGGGCGCGAACGGATCGGCCAGAAAGCCACGGTCGCTGTTGTACCTAACGCAAAGAGCAAATAACTGATGTCCAAAATAACTAAGGTAAAGTCACTCACGGATTCTGCGATGTGTTGAACAATAAAAAATCGGCCACCGACCTTATGCTGCCTGGATGTCGACCCAGACCTGAAAAGAATTTAGCCACCGTACAGACAGGCAGTTAAAGGCATAAATGGTGGAAAGGCCAAACCCCCTCACCCCACGCTCAGAAATCACTAATTTTTACTCTAAAATTCGCTTGAAAGCCTTTAGAAACCGAATTTGGCGTTTCCACTGCTGATATTTAAGAGAAATCGGGAGTATTGGAAGGCCTTTTCGTTATTTTTTGCTTGTTTTTAGCTCTAAAACGCTATTTGGCAGCTTAAAATAGCGATTTTTAGCGTCCTTTTTGAAAAAAACGTGCTAAAAACGCATTTACAAGCGTTTTGCAGCTTTTTTAAATTTGCCCCCGCCCTTTGGGCGAAACCCCCCTCAACCCCCCACCTGAGGAAAACCCCCACCCCCAGGTCGGCCCGGAGCTGTCCCCATAATAGCACCCCGGCATAGCGCAGAAGCTTGATTACTAAGCAATGTCTGTGACTGTCGTATTATTACTTGTCATAGTGCTTCATGTATCACTTGCAATTCAGTGGTGAATTAAACAAAATGGCCTTACTGGCGCTGGCTTGCAATACAGCGGCTGTGCATAATAAACAGTGCATGTCGCCTTATAAGGGTTATTGCATCTGGGTTATTGCTGGATTATATCTGGTGTACATGTGCGTTGTATAAAGTTATTTTTTTTTTTATAAGATGCAATGAAATGTATGGCGCACTCATTTTAGGCTAATTCTGACTTTCCACATTTTCTCTTCCGGCATTTTGTACATTCGGTATTTCGCACCCATTCGACATTTTAAATTTGGCATTTTGACCAGCTCCAGGTAGTACCATCATAATAGTACCGGTACCAAATACGGCACCCGTACTCTTGGTCATGTGTGCCGGTAGCACATATGGCATCAGTGCACAAGGTGCCATATGGTATGAAATTTGAAAAAGTGGTACCATACATGGGCCAAAAATAGAGGGGGTATGGCTTTTCGGGGACTGGAGTATAAATCCGCTTTCCCAGAAGAAGGTCGCCAAGGTAGCCGAATTTAATAATCGGAGGGGGTTGGTCGACGACCGGCTGAGTTGGCTAATTTTTATAAAAGTCTGAAACGGGGAAAATGGGAACTGGGGTATCGGAATTGGGGAAAATCGGAACTGGGGTATCGGAAGTGGGGAAAGTCGGAACTGGGGTATCGGAAGTGGGGAAAGTCGGAACTGGGGTATCGGAAGTGGGGAAAGTCGGAACTGGGGTATCGGAAGTGGGGAAAGTCGGAACTGGGGTATCGGAAGTGGGGAAAGTCGGAACTGGGGTATCGGAAGTGGGGAAAGTCGGAACTGGGGTATCGGAAGTGGGGAAAGTCGGAACTGGGGTATCGGAAGTGGGGAAAATCGGAACTGGGGTATCGGAAGTGGGGAAAGTCGGAACTGGGGTATCGGAAGTGGGGAAAGTCGGAACTGGGGTATCGGAAGTGGGGAAAGTCGGAACTGGGGTATCGGAAGTGGGGAAAGTCGGAACTGGGGTATCGGAAGTGGGGAAAATCGGAACTGGGGTATCGGAAGTGGAGAAAGTCGGAACTGGGGTATCGGAAGTGGGGAAAGTCGGAACTGGGGTATCGGAAGTGGGGAAAGTCGGAACTGGGGTATCGGAAGTGGGGAAAGTCGGAACTGGGGTATCGGAAGTGGGGGAAAATCGGAACTGGGGTATCGGAAGTGGGGAAAGTCGGAACTGGGGTATCGAAAGTGGGGAAAGTCGGAACTGGGGTATCGGAAGTGGGGAAAGTCGGAACTGGGGTATCGGAAGTGGAGAAAGTCGGAACTGGGTATCGGAAGTGGGGAAAGTCGGAACTGGGGTATCGGAAGTGGGGAAAGTCGGAACTGGGGTATCGGAAGTGGGGAAAGTCGGAACTGGGGTATCGGAAGTGGGGAAAGTCGGAACTGGGGTATCGGAAGTGGGGAAAGTCGGAACTGGGGTATCGGAAGTGGGGAAAATCGGAACTGGGGTATCGGAAGTGGGGAAAATCGGAACTGCGGTATCGGAAGTGGGGAAAATCGGAACTGGGGTATCGGAAGTGGGGAAAATCGGAACTGGGGTATCGGAAGTGGGGAAAATCGGAACTGGGGCCAGGCCGGCGTCGGCGCCTGACTTAGTAAAGATCTGAACAAGTCAGTACATACTGTAATCATCGCAGTAGGAAGTAGTTGTGTTGTCCAAACCGGGCTTCACTTGCACATTGTAGAATTGTTGTTTCTGGCGTAGAACTGCTCTGGCATCAACGCTGCTAGCCACCTTCTGCTCAATCGTATAGTCTGCAGTGGGAGGCAGCTTCAAAGAGTCACGCGACCGAGGCACACAGACTGTGTAGCTGTTGTAAGCAAGGCACTCCGGGTATTTGGCAGGAGAAAGAACGATGATGGCTCGCTTTGAACCGCGCAGTCTAGCCAATTTGGCCTCCACCAGTTCGGTGCGTTTGTCGACGCTCTTCAGTCTGTCGCTGCAACCGGCCAGTCTGCGCGACACTCGGTCGCAAGTGGAGTGACAGATGGTTTCCAGCTGACTAAGACTTTCGGCGATCTGCACCATCAACTCCTCGCGGCGAAGGTCGCTGCTCACTAGGTTCAGTGCACAGTCTACACTCTCGTTTGACATCTAAATTATGACTGGCTTTAGACCAGTTTTCCGATATCACTCAAAATATGCTATAAACAAGAAGATTTGGAGTCCCAACTTCGAAATTTGTATGGTAAAGTGATTCGTTAATCCGGATTTGGTTAATTTGAACAAAATCTATGCGCAATTTTTCAATTCAGGTGTGAATTTTCGATTGAATAATGCTTTTTGTTTTGTTGAGTCAGAATGTGATTATTTTTGCCTTTTAGGAGCTATAATCAGCTGAAATAAGTTTTTGGGTTTTAATTAGGAGGTAGATCATTTAGGCCTTTGACCCGAAAAACAGTGTTTTAGCTTTGATTCGCTAATCCGGACAAAATTGGCCTGTCCCAACTTGTTCGGATTAACGAGACTGTCCT
>JASANB010002448.1:0-16530 GCA_030248155.1 Sabatieria punctata | reverse complement strand
TCGAATAAGTGGTGTGGTGGTACCATGATGGTGCCACCACAGGCTCTCGGACCTGCGGGGGTACCATAAATGGTACCACTACCCGGTACAGGTACCATAGGAACACGCGTACCTATTGATGACACCTTATAATGGTGTCGGTACCCATAAACGACGTTAAGTGCCTGACTGTATCACATTACGGCAGCGGTCTGATACGACTGCTTGTAACAGGGGTAACAAAATTGGGTCATAGGCCAATTCCCCGGATGGGACCCCCCCCCCCCCCCCCCCGAGACGATTTCACCGACCCCCCCTCCATTTTTCTCGCAAAAATTTTCGAGCAAATTTTTGCAATTTTTTACACTTTCACACACAAAAATTGCCAAAATCGCCTGCAAAACAGCACTTTTTGGCTGTATTTCTGCGAAAATTGAATATTTCTGGCGATTTTTGGGCCAAAAATTGCGATTTTCTCGATTTTTTGAGCGCTTTTTAGTGCCTACCCCCCTCCCCCAAAATTTTGGCTCAGACCATACATGTGTTCATGGGGGGGCCAGGTGGGGGGACGAAAATGAAAATCTACCAAACGTTGCTAGAGGCTGCTAGAAAGTTTCCGGACACAGTTTTTAAACCACAGAAATCAATTTTGGCACTTACGCAACTACCCACCCTTCCTCCGGGCAACTACGCACCAAACCCGAAATTTTTTCAAATTTTCCTGAAAATTTCGATTTTTTGGCAATGTTTCTATCAGAAAAGGTGTTTTTGGCATTTTTTGTCGAAAATTTGATTTTTAGCGCAAATTTTTGAATTTCAACCGAAAAATTTTCGTATTTTTGGCAAAATTTTGGACAAAATCCAAAATTTCCTCATTGCCAAATTTTTGAGGAAAATTCAAATTTCCCGCCAAAATTTGAATTTCCTGAATAAATTATATCATCGCAACTACGCCACGAGGAGACCTGGCCGTCCACTCCTGAGCCGCCGACCATGCTACCATGTATGGCTCAGACCCCCGGCTGGCGCCAGACCCCCCAACCCCCTCCCCCATCGGCGGATGACCTGTTACACTGTATGATACGACTGATACTGTACATGCACTACATGTACATCAATCAACCAATCAGCTTTCGTGAGGTGACACACAGGTATCTACGGAGGGCGAGAAATAAGACTTAAAGAGAACGTAATCAGCGACCCAACATACTGGAGAAACATCGTTTCTGATTGCAGCGTTATAGCTCAGATCCTGAGGTTTTCCTGCGCAACCAGCACAGGAGTGTTTCGTGGCATGATCTCACACACTCCTTCGTACCAATCTTCCGGCCAAAGACCTACAACAAGTGTCACAGAACACATTCATCCTTAATAACCGCAATACCAGAGTCTTCCACTGTAAAACCCATCACAATGCAGTAGAACCAGAAATCTCGGAACAAATTCCGATGTCTGGGCGGCGGGTAAAGATGACGGGCGGCATGCGACGAATTAACGTGGCGATTATCGGAATCAGAACGCCCAGATTTCCAGCGCTACTGGACGCCTATAAAACAGAGAAAAGTGCTTGCTCAGAGAAAACGCTTCAGCTACCTTGACAGTGGCTTTAGTTATTTTCTCGCTTATGCGTTTGCCCTCCAGTCCAAGCTGAACAAACAACTCCAGCAAACGAATGAGAAAGTTCATTTTTTCGTTTTCGCCTTCCAAGTTCTGGGCGATCTTCGTTAAAGCCGTCACCACCGACAGGGAAACATGCCTGAAACCATATATTTAAAAAAATTGGCACCCAGAACGAAGAAAGCGATGCATGCAGACTTTGTACGCAAAACTGACACTAACCCATGCAGAACAGCAGCAGCGCTTGAGCACGATGATAAAGCAGCTTTAGTGAGAAACCAAAAGCTTCAGTTTCTCCAGCGCCTACAGTTATCAAAAGCCATAAGCAAAAGTGGACAGCGAAAAATGGAAATGCGAGCGGGCGGCCATTCAGTAAGAGAGCGGCACGACCAATCAACGACGACAACAAATACGTCATGCTCGACCAATCACAGTCAGACCTGGTTGTTGCCTCGGAACGACGCCGATCAACGGCGTTGGCACTGCTATAAGGCAGATCGAAACGACAGTACAGCTCGGCAATCGAAGAAAAACACCGTGTATGTGCGTTACAGATCTGGAGTTATTTTACCTGTAACTGTGAGAGGCGAGGTCGGCTCGGGGAGAATAACTTCCAGAGGAAGACTCAATAGTCACTGTAGTGTACATCTTCATAACTTCATCATAAATCGAAGCCTAAACGATACCAAACTTTAGTAAGACACCTATTATTACTGTAGTACTTTTACTCCACCTTACTGCGTTCCCTTGATCCCCGAGATCAAATCTAATCGAGCATCTATCTAATCTTAAACTTCAATCGCGCTTCGCTTTCTCATATTCTTCAGTAGTTACGCTGATCATGGGTGTACCGGCCTTCTACCGATGGCTCAGTCGCAAATACCCCTCAATCGCAGCAGAATGCGTCGAAGAGAAAGCAGAGAATGCGGACGCGCGCCAACCGAATCCCAACGGCGTCGAATTCGACAATCTTTACTTGGACATGAACTGCATTGTCCACCCCTGCTGCCACCCCGACGACCAACCGGCTTACCGGGACCGGAACGAAATGATGGCAGCCATTTTCCGCTACATCGATCGACTCTTCAACATCGTGCGCCCAAGAAAACTGCTCTACCTAGCAGTGGACGGCGTGGCGCCTCGCTCCAAGATGAACCAACAACGCAGTCGCCGATTTCGGTCGACCAAAGACCGCGTCGATTTGAACCGGCGGATCGAAGAAGTGCGGGAGAACCTCGAGAGACAAGGAGTGCCGCTGCCTCCAGCCAAACCACCGGAGGAGCAATTCGACAGTAACTGCATCACGCCGGGAACTGAGTTTATGTCTCATCTGGCCGAGAGTCTCCGATACTACGTACACGCCAGACTAAACACTGACCCCGCCTGGGCCAAACTACAAGTGATTCTGTCGGACGCAAACGTGCCGGGCGAGGGAGAACACAAAATTATGGACTTCATACGACGACAGCGCGCCAGTCCGAGCCACCAACCAAACACGCACCACTGCTTATGCGGAGCCGACGCAGACTTGATCATGCTCGGTTTGGCAACGCACGAACCGCACTTCACTATTATCAGAGAGGAGTTCGATCCTCACAGAGCTCGGCCGTGCGAGTTGTGCGCGCAGTACGGCCACGAGCTCAGGGACTGTCAGGGTCTGGGCAAGGTGAACAGCACAGAGGAAATTCGAAGAGACCGCAAGTTCATTTTCCTTCGACTCAACGTACTAAGAGAGTACCTCGAACGCGAACTGACTAGCAGCTCGCTGCCGTACCCGTTCGACTTGGAGAAAGCCATAGACGACTGGGTGTTTCTGTGCTTTTTCGTGGGCAACGATTTTCTGCCGCATCTGCCCTCGCTGATAATCCGGGAGAACGCCATTGATCGGCTAGTGCGACTGTACAAAGAGAGCGCCTACGAAACCGGCGGCTATCTGACCAACAACGGCACGGTCAACTTGTGCAGAGTGCAGACAATCTTGATCAAACTGGCAGAGCAGGAAGACGACATATTCAAGGTCCGCCAGAGACGGGACAGAGAGTTTCGAGCGAGACAGCGCAGAAACAACCACTCTCAGCCCCGAAATCACTTCACTCCCCAACCTGTAACAAAGCACAAGCAGCCACAGACTGCCTATGAGATGCGCGATAACGTGCGACCTTACTATACCGACTCTAAACAACGCGACTCAGTCAATGTCGAGAGCGACCAAGATCCGTACGACGAGGTGAGGCTGGGCGACATGGGCTGGAAGGAACGCTACTACCAAGCCAAATTTGAGACGTCCGCGGCCGACTTACAGTTCCGACGGGCAGTAGCTCAAAGCTATGTAGAAGGCCTGTGCTGGGTGCTGGCTTACTACTACCAAGGTTGTCCCAGCTGGCAGTGGTTCTATCCGTTCCACTACTCGCCGTTCGCGTCGGACTTAACCGAGATTGGCCAGATGAATCTCGACTTTCACTCGGAAGCGCAGCCCTTCCAGCCAATGGAACAGCTGATGGCCGTCTTTCCAGCCGACAGTCGGCAACACCTGCCCGAGCCGTGGCAAAGGCTGATGGTTGACTGCCAATCGCCTATAATCGACTTTTATCCCAGAGACTTCAAGATCGATCTGAACGGCAAAAAGTTCAGCTGGCAGGGCGTGGCCCTGCTGCCGTTCGTAGACGAAAATCGCCTACTGGAAACTTTGGAAAGCGTGTACCCGTTGTTGAGTGAGGAGGAGAACGAAAGAAACACTCTCGGCCCGGACAGACTGTTCATAGGAACCGGGCACGAGTCATTTGGATTCTTGCGACCTATCTACGACGTATTTTCGCCCTACTGGGTGCCTATTGAACCCTCACTTACCTACGGAATGGCAGGAAACGTGAACGCAGACAAGTGCGGAGTCACTCCCGGATCCACTATAAAATCGTGCATGCCCAATATGTTTCCAGATATCCCGAACAACAAAGTGCTGTGCGTGCAATTTCAAAACCCGCAGTTCGAGAAGAATTTCGTCTTCCCTTCTATTCGACTACCTGGGGCGATTGGTCCAGAAAAGGTACTGAAACCCGGCAATTGGGACGAGAAAGGTCACGGCCGATACAGACCTCAGATTGGGTTCAAACGGAATTTTCAGCAGGCATTTGTCAGTGACGCGGGCAGACGCATGCTCGCAGCTGGCACAGGAATATACAGTGCTGTGCCGCCTAATCTGGAGAAAAAACGGAGGAGAAACGACACTCCAGATGAGAGACAACTGGAGCAACGATACGAACCTAGACTACAACCGCAACCACTATTCAACACGCCGACAAAGCAGCAATTTTTCTGTGAACCAAATTTAAGAGGCCAAAGCTTTTCCTATCTCCAACGTCAACAACAACAACCAAGATGGCAGCCAAACATCTTCTACACGCCTCCACCTCCGCATAATTTAATTCCGCCTATGCAACATCGAGCAACACTGACTCGCAGACGATTGTGGTGAGCTCGAAGACTTACAAAATGATACCATAATAGCGTATAATTCCGTTTTGTTCTGGTTGACAAATCCTAATCAGGTGAACGAATAAAAGTAGCAACGTACCGCGCCAGCAATTATCATGTCAGCCAACTGCGCGATAATCAGAGTGTCGAGCTGCGACGGCGGACTAGCGAATCGTTGCTGGTAGATCTGTAGGATGGCTTCCAGCGTGCCCGGCAGATAGTTCAACGCCACCCCGATGCCTCCCAGAACTGTTATTGCGTTCTGTCCTATGATAGTAGAAATGCTGCAACAGCAACGTTAAGAAGGCCACTCTATGCGCAGGGTAATTTACTTGTCCGACTCGCGAGCGATATAGAGTCGAGTTGAAACGGTAGCCAGACAAGCATTCACGCATTCTTTGTCGACCGATAATCCAGCTTTCAGACTTCTGAAAAGCTCGTATCAATCAAGTCGCTTGAAGCGGCAAAGGCCACCTGCACAAACTGTCGATCGCAGCGTCCCTCAGTCGGTCGAAGCTGACTTGTCGTTTGTTCAGCGTGTGAACAGAGCTGTCGTGCTCGCCACTGGACGGGGCGTGGCTCACTGCGTCGGCAAAGCGCAGCGTCGAAGTCTTCTCGGTATCCGCGCCTGCAGGCGACGCCAGCTTGCTGAGAATTGGCGAGGGAGTGAGTAGAAAATCTATCAGGGCCGGCTGCACAGTCGTCGTAGCTATAGATGGAAATTTCTCCGTCAACTTGCCCAGTGCCTACAAAACCATTTGCCTACACACACACTATGGCAGTAGCCCGACACAGACCTCGATTCCCACAGTGAATAAAGGCATATGAACCAGCACATAGCGGTGGCCGTGGTGCGAGCTCATTTTTTCGGTGATCCTGCTGCATATGCTCTCGGCGTCTGAAACAGTAATCACTACAACAAGTTAGAAGACAAAAACAGACAGACCTCCTTCGTCCATTGCAGCCCAGACTAACAATTCCAGACACGCAGCATTGCTCAGCACCAGCATTTTGTACTTTCCCACCACTATTTCCCGACCGCTTTTGTCCTTGTCAACCGGTTCCGGATGCTTAGCGGCCAACTCGGTTTGACCACTCATAAAAAGCTGGTACACTGTGGTTTGCACCTGAAACATAAATAGAATAAAGCTACGTAGGTTTACTGAATCAAATTTAAGCTAAGCTAAAATAAGAGCCCGATTGCAAAATCACCTGCACCAACCAGACTAAAAATCTTACCCGACTCGACATCTGCACAAAGAACTACATTGTCAGAATAAATAAAGCAGCACCCAAAGCAAAGTCAACTCACGTCTTTAACGAACGCTTCGTTGAGTTCATTTTGAGATTCCAGAATGCTTGGTTGACTCAAGCCCAGAACTAATTTGGAATACGGTTGTAAGACATCGCGCAGAAGCAGTACACACACCAATCCCAGCACTTCGCTGACGGTTTTGTACGGAAAGTGTTTCACCATTGCCGACTACAACCACGTACTTGTCGGCAAACACAAAACGGTTTGTATTGTACCCATTTCCGACTTTTCCTTTTCGTTGTATTATTAGTGTTGTTAAGCCTGACCCTAAGCCTAAGCCTGAACCCAAACTTAAGCCCACACACTGAGCAGTGTTACGCAAGCTGTTGTTGCGTGTTCTACCAGAGTCCTGCCAGCATAAAAGATAGTGAATGTTATTACATAAAGTCGGAACTGGGTAGGAACACGGCTGTTCGCTTAAAACGGTTACTTCAAAAGGGTTAAAGTTAAAATTATACCGTATAGACGTCAGTGGCATGGTTGTCCAAGCACTCTAGCACAGACGGTTCCAACAATCGTTTTGTCTAAAAAGCAACACCACCAATTACTACTGAACGAGCCTTAAATTACCAGAGTAAGCACAGTAATCAGTTCAGCCGGTTCGAGCCGAAACTCTTTGGCCGCGCCTTCTTTCTCGCTGTCACTATCCACTTCGGGGGCCATGCAGTTAAAGGAACAGAAGCTAGATCCGTGCTTCTGGAAGAAATAGCGCTGAGCATCGAAGGGGACCTGGTCACCAGAACGCGAAAATTGACTGTACAAGCCAGCAGCAGGCAGGGATGGGGCGGCCGCAGAAGGCAAAGAGAGAAGGGAGGAGTGCGGCGGCCCCATAGACTGAAGGTTAGACGAACTGCCCAGCACGATTGGAGCCGGGGACACCGACCTAGAGACACTGTGATGTAGTGAGAGAGACCAAATTTGCTTTGCCGACCTTCGCAAGTCTGCAGCTGAGACCGCCCTTTTCTGTTGCTCGCTTGACAGTTTCGTTCGAAACGGACAGGGAAACAAGCGACAGATCAGAGGCAAATCGTCGGCAGATGTATAGCGCGCAAAGGCGCGAACTAGGCCGATTGTAAGCGACACCAGTTTTAGGAGTTCGACTGAAATAAGTACGTATAGACAGACGCTGGTTTCTTTACGCCTTTCGAAATCACTCCTTGAAGCGATTATCAAACTTCTTTGTTCGCCTACACTGTAAAAATTGTGTTTGGCTAAGACTCACACGCTCCATTAAGAACAGAAAACAGCAAGACACGGGGAAGATATTTTTTGATTAAACAGTTCAGCACTTGAGCTCGTCGGTGCCAAAAGGACTGAGAGTGATTTCGACCGGATTATACGCAGTCTCAGAACCTTTCGAGTTGAGATCAGTGAGTTCTTTTGAGGTGCAATCGACCAGTTGAGAGCAGTAAGAATCGAGTGTCTGTAGTTGAGCACAGATTATCTAAAAACTAGTGCATAAGCAATCTGAGTACAGACATTCATCGAAGCCCCACCGCATCCCTCCAGGCGGGCGTTCGAGCCGCATAGTCACTGAGGATGGTGGACAGACAGAAAGCAAACTTCTCCTGGATGGGGATGCCTGGAAATGGAGAAAGAAGATGAAATAGAAAGCGAGAATCAACGCAAGTTCTACGGTCGTTCCGAGCGCTTCTAGCGTTGTCCTCCAGCCAGTTCATGGATTTCAGTGAAGTCAGCACGTCCAACAGGTAGGGAAGGACTGTGTGAGAAAACTGCAATTCTTAGTTTTACTTCACAGACTCAAAACTGTTTAACAACTACATGATATCGGTTGTCAAATTTGCTGTTACTTTGCCACCTCTTTTAGAGTGCGAACAATACGTAGGTGGGTGGTGGGGTCGTTTGGGGTTGAGACCAAGTTGGGGTGGGTAAGCAAACCCCAGATTCCGCGGCCCAGTCATGTCTGGTTGAGATTTACGGTTGCCACAGAAAAATAATGCAAGGTTGTTTTTCACGGACTCTGTATATCTTAAACGTTGAAGGCCTAAGCCAGGTTTTCAGTTGCGACACCAACGTTTAGCATAGTAAGTACAAACTTCGATTCTTGGGCCGTCACTTAGTCAATAACTGGGGACACATCACGCGGGCAAGAGATACTGCATTACTGGTACTGACTGATTAACCATAATGGTATGAAATGGTGGCAAAATAAGACAAAAGGTTGTTTGTTACCCGTCCGTCAGATTCGATCAGATAAATTCCGTAGCAGATCACAGCGATCCGACCATTCTCGGTAAGCACGCAGCCCGGTTCTTGAACATTCTGAGGGCAGTGATTAAACAGCAATTTTTCCACCTGAAACAGCTCCTTTCTTCTTTCTGCTTCTTTTGTAACAACCTTTTTGACCAATCAAACAGCTAGATTCACATTTCAGAAATGATCGGCTGCTGTGTTGGTTTGATTTAACACTTTTCCTTTGGCATTTTTACAGCAGGGCCCCTAATTAAAACAAGGTGACAACCGAGTGGCCCCGTACCGCGTCCGAATAAAGTCGCGGAGACCAGTGCCGACATCTGCAACAGCCGTTCAGTTAACGCGTGTAGTGCGCCCACCAGATTTGTTGGGTGTGCACTCCCGTTGCATACATATAACAGGACAATCCGGGGGTCAGCCCCCACCATACTTAGTCCAGAGCCCTCGATCGCCCGCCCCCCTCCGAGATAATTTTCCGAGCCCCCTCCGATTTTTCTGGCAAGTAAATTTTTCAGCATTTTTTTGCGATTTTTTACAATTTCAAACACAAACATTGCTAAAATATAATGCGCCTGTGAATAGCACTTTTTAGCTGTATTTCTGCTGTATTGGCGATTTCTAACCGTCAATACTGCGAAAACCGAAAAAGTGAGTGTAATGTGAGGTCTATACGAAGACAGAAAACACTTGAACGGTTTGGGTTATAAAATCTGCGCGCTTACCTGTCGCGGCTTTAATCGGACGCGGTACGGCGGGGCCACTCGGCCGCCACCTCGTTTCAATTAGGGGCCCTGTTGTAAGAATGCCTTTCTTTTAGGTACCTGAGCTTCTGAACATGACTTCATTCGTCCCATAGAAGCCGCAATCGACCGTAGATTTCGAAAGAAGAAACTCTCTTCCATTGCTGCTACCTTTTTATCACACCTTTCTGCAATGAGAAAAAATGGGGTGGAGACCTCGGGGGGGGGGCGGGGGTCCCCCGAAAAAAGGCCAAAAACCGCCTATTTTGCCTTAAATAAGCGAAAATTTCCTCCCTCCGGGAGGGGGGTGGTGGGGGGGAGGGGTATGGGCGGCCGAGGGGGAGGGGTATACCCCTTACCCCCCGGCCCATGTATGCCCTAGAGGCGCATCAGTATAAGCACGCTCGGGATGGCCGGTTTTCCAAATATAAAAATAATACCCGTAGGGGGACGCATCAGTATAGGTACGCACCAGATGGCCGGTTTTCAAAATATAAAAATACCCCTAGGGCATACATGTAACAGCTCCGGGCCGACCTGGGGGGAGGGGGGTAGGGGGGGGTTTCCTCAGGTGGGGAGTCGAGGGGGGTTTCGTCCAGGTGGCGGGTCCCAAAAATTGTGACGCCTTGGAAATTGTTTTGAAGTTAACGATGCAACTCGTTTGCTAGCGATGTTTGATTTCCCTGATTCTCAAGCGGTAAGCCTGGCGTGTCTTAAAGTGTCCGGTCCCATGTAAGGAATAACGTAACGTACAGAATACACAGAATAAATAACTCTCTAGATTCGTAAATAGGAAATGTGGTTCGTCGCAGCAGCAACAGGTAATAATGTTATGTCAGTACTTTCCCAGCCCAGCAGTACTTTTTTACTTTGGCGTTGCCTTCCAAACAAGAAGCTAAGTTAGACTCCTAACCAGTTCAAGGCTTTAATGTAAATGATTCCCGGTCCATTCCTCCACCCGCGAAACAGCCATTTTTAACCTGAAAAGCAAAGATTGAACCTAGGCCTAAGTTAAAACCAAGGCTTTAATAAAGTCAGGGTGGTTGGCGGGTGGTGGAATGGGCTTCCTCCAATGTAAATTGGGGTACTGAACGCACATGTAAAGTTTTCCGCATTAGCGCTGGTACCGTAAATTTGCGCTTTGCGCTTTGCGCCGATTACCTTTGCGCCGATTCGATATTACCGAAAATAGTGCTAATCTGCATGCGAAACCAAAAATACGCTCGAAAACTGGAAAAATTGTCATGAAAATGCTATTTTTGGCTATCCGATATTATCCGGTATCCGGTATCCAAACTATACCGGATACCGGATAGTGTCTTAGAGCAAAAAAATACCGGATTATCCGGTATATACCGGATAATACCGGATTACTTACGGTTGCATCTCTAGTCCCATCCCTACTCATCACTCTCTACTCACTCACCAATTTTTTAACCCGAGAACTTGGTTTGGTTGGACTCTGGAAAACTACTTGGAATTATTACGCTAGCAAGATTAAAAGTCCAACAACCGGCACCGGCGGCCAGGGGGCGGCCAGCTTCTTCTTTTGGTGAGCGCGTATCGCACCGCGTGCTTAGTTTAAACGGTACCGCCGCACGCACGCACGACTGTTTTATGGAAACGGCGCACATATAACTTTTAGGCGTTCCCACCACTAACTCAATCCGCATGTTTTCCTGCAGAATTTAGCATAGAATTGTAGCCAAGAGTCACATCTATTAATGTAGGCCAGACAAAAAAAACCCGGAGAGCTCCACTCCAGTAACGAAAAAACAACAGAGTCGTTTTGCAATTTTTATGTTCGCACCGCCCTTACAAATCGTACCGACCGTAAGCTGCTCTAATGCAACCTAGGTATATGTAGGTAGCAGGGCAGGGTTTTCGACTGTGATAAATGCGCAATGATGATTTTTCCTGTTTAGCGTATATGTTTTGGTAGGATTTCATGCCTTCGTTTCTCCGTTAGTGACATTTTAGTGTTAATCAGACCAATTCGTACCGACCGTAAGCTGCTCTCTGGAAGCGTTCAGGTACAATATTCTCAGCATAAATAGATGCGCTACATCGTCTTCTATTTAGCGTATATAGTTTTGGCACGAAAACTGTTAGCATGCTTATAATAAAAATCTTTCGATGATGGTGCGAAAAAACAGAAAATTCCTTCGGTAAATGAAACCAATTTTCTATAAACCAGTATGTTCAAGAAATAAATAAAGCTAATGAGAATTAATCCTGCCAAAAGCTTGATAAGTTTATCACAAAAGTTCGAAGAAACATTGCTTCTATATAACTTTTGCGACGTTTCTATTTTTTGCAACCACCAAACAGTCGTGCATGGAAACAACGAATAGGGACGACCGGGATTCCCGGGAAATCCCCCGGCCCACTCGGCGGCCGCCGTTAGGATTAGCTACTGTAGCACCACGCGGTGTGTAGTTAGTAAAGTGACGCGGGAAGTTCAAAAATAGCAAACTAGTTGATCAGGCTTGCCGTGTTGGGGTTTTGCCACCATTTGCGAGTGAAAATTTCATTTGGGGGTTTGGGGGTACAAATCAGGGGAGTTGGAAATTTTTTGGGGGTTGGGGTATTTTGGGGGAATTTGCTAAAATTTAGAGGATTTCGGGGGGGGGGGTTGGGCATTTTTGAGAATTTTCTGCTTCAGACTAATGATGGAATGTTTTATTTTTTGCTAGTGATTAATCAATGTTCAACGAATTTGTCTCAAAAATGTAATGTCATCCATCTGTTGACCAAAAAATCGAGTTTGACATGCTTTATTCTGAAGAACTTTTCCGGAAATGACCACCCCAAAACGGGCATATCCGGATTTGATCGGTTCGCTGTTCGAACAGGACCCGAACAAAAACTCCGGGCTCACGAGCCGGGATTGGGTAGGTTCAAAACGCTCTATTGGTTCGAATTAGAATGTTCGGAAAAGACATGACCTTTTAGACTTCAAGTTCAGATTGCGTCGAAAACGAACCAAGATATCGAAGATGAAATGAACCTATTTCGATAAACAGATGAACATAACCATTGCGAAATATCCCCGGATTTGCTGTAAAACGAACTATTCATCTGAACCATTTATGTATACTCTTGGATTTGTCCATCAACAGAACATCTAATGTTTAGTGAATACACGGCATTATAAAAATGTATATTAGAATCAACGTTAAGTAAACTAAAACCGTTTCAAAACTTGAAACAAAGTTTTAGAAAATTTCCTTCATAATTCTGTAGTTTTCTTGCTGTCTGATGCCTGGTCTGATCGTAATCTGATCGTAATTTGAGTGATTTGTTGCAGAATTACTGTACAATTTTTTTGCGTTTGCTTTTATGTGCACAAACAAACATTGACTTTACCCAGGTTGCCAATATCCGGTCTGTCAGGAGACAGAGATCAACTGTACCGAAGGTCAACAGTGGAATTGAAAGACAGTGCAACCAAAAGAGCGATTTGGTTAGAGCGGTTTTAATGGCCAAGCCGCTCAACTAGGCATGTCAGTGGTGCTGCAAGTTTATCAGGAAGTGCGAGCCGGTTGCAGAATACACACAAGGGATTCCCAGGGAGTGATCAGTTTAATGCGGAGAAGTTGGTCGGAGGTTCGGAACAGTGGCCCACCTTTGCTGCCATGGCATCACAACTACGTAAGTCCATCGACAACAACACACAGAACTGTGACATTTGTCCCCACTCGTCAATCTACTGCTCTACTGTACTCAATAAAGCTCTTGTTTTTTGCGTAAACTACTCTGATTTATCCTAACTTGACAAGATGCAAATAAAAAGCACACCAATTAATTAAAAACTACATCAGACAGTCAGGAACTTAACACCATACAAGGTCCCGGTGCCTGGGTTCACATACTGTATGGTACCGGGAAAATGGGTTTGGGGTAGTCAAAATCCAGAAGCCGGGACCGCCTTTTTTTCGGTAAAATAATCGGCTGGATTATAAACAGGGTTCGTGCCGGACCTGGAAAGTCAGGGAGTCATGGAAAAGTCAGGGAATTTAAAAAAAGTCAGGGAATCAGGGAAAAGTCAGGGAATTTGGTGTCTGGTCAGGGAAAAATACGATAGCATCATAAACATCATACCGCCAACTGGTCCTGTCAGAACTTTACACAACATCCTTTGTAATATCGGTCTTCTGACTTTATATACTACTACTTAAACCGGAAATTTACCCTCTGCATACCGTTTAAATGCGTTTTACAAAGCCAATTATGTAAAATTTCCTCAGATTGGTTGCAGTTTCCTCACCCTGGTTGGTCAGGGAATTTTGACTTTGGTCATGGAAAGTCAGGGAAAGGTCAGGGAATTTTGCTGTACAAAAGCCGCACGAACCCTGATAAAATTAGCCAAATTTGGCATTTTTGGCTATTTTTCATGATTTCTTGTTACTCTGACCTACTCAGTTTTGATCTTAAGTGATATATCCATTATTTTTTAACAAAATCAGGTCCCAAATGCATAAATTTGTCAAAATTCTACCGAATAACCTTAAAAAGTTAAGAGCCACATTTTATAAAACCGGGCGGGTCGCGGAACATGAAAAATTCTGACCTATAGTTTTTATGTGATAAATGGATAGGTCTATGGTAGAAAATAACACACCAGAAATATTTTCGCTCGAACATCACTAATATGCAAATTAGGGCCAAAAAACGTGTTTTTTGGTCCAAATTCACAGTTTCTTTTATTTCTCCAACATGCGCCGACGGATCGGGCTGATATTTTCAGCAATAATACTAGGTATACTGACAGTTATGCGTGCAAAATCTGAGAGGGATCGGTCAAGGTTGAGGTCAACAAATTATATTTTGGGGTCCTGTAAAAAATCGAAATTTGCAAAAAAAGGTACATCGAAATTTTCGACCAAACTTTCAGTGCATGTTGCTTAAGGGTCCCTCTAGCAAACCCTCTTTTCCCGCTTGTGGACTTTGCCTATGTATCAAGAAATTAAAATTGAAATTTATGTCGATTTTTCCGTCTCAGTTTTTAAAAATCATGATTTCTGCAATGTTATTGGGCAAGAACAGACTCTATTCTTGCTGCATCAATGCCTCATGTGATCTGCAATACGAAATGATCGCCATACCTAAGGTGATTGCTTTGGTTCAGACCCGAGGGGTCACACGAACGACTTTTCGAAAATATGATGGGTGCCACTTAGTGTACCCGACCTATTTTGACCCGCTGAGTTCAAAAATGGCGTTTGTTTTTCTCTACTGCTGTTCAATTTTGAGATATTACTGATCAAACAAAATTTGCATTAATATTCATGTATCTCCAAAACGAGTAACTATAGATTAAATCAAACGCCATTTTTGAACTCAGCGGGTCAAAATAGGTCGGGTACACTATTGACTGACAAAAGGTTCATTTCAGAAATGCATGAATGCTGAACATTTATTTTAGGATTACAGCTTCTCACAGCATGTTTCTTAATGAAACTTTCGAGGTCCATAACTTGCGACAGAGTGGCCGTAGCGCAAAAATATGATAATATTCTGAATCAGCGGAGAAAACTGCACCAGATAGATACCATATTACGTCCAGATTTGACAGATAACTTATTGTCTGAGTACCATGGCATAGAAGTTACATAAGTAGCTCAGGAGCAGTCAGATTGAAAAACAGATGTCATTTTCGTAATCAGCGGCAAAAACTGCATTAGGTGATATATATTTTTATGGCTCTGTACCCTAGATGCGACTGAATTGAGTCACCTTTCAAACGAGCATGTTATAGCAAGTGCAGCCGTTTTGTTCCCAAATCATAAAAATGCCGATATCTTCAAAAGTAGGCAACGTAGAGCAAAAATAAAGTTATTTTCCGAATCAGCAGCAAAAACTACGTAAGAAAAACTGCATTGCACCGCGGTTAATGGTCATACTAGCGAGTAGTGCCAGTCAAGAAAAAGGGTTGGTCTCAACTTTGGACGCCAATTTCTCCCGATCCAGAGCGAATCTAGCTAAACTGAATGCATTTTCGAACTCAGCACACAAAATTGCATATAACAGTACGCTAACAACTAAGCTTTGCAGAAAAAAATTTTTTCGAACACCTTTGAGAGGCCAAAACACCCCCCCTTCCCCCCCTAACCGCACACTTTGGGGCGCTCATTTTGTTTGGCCAACACATGCCTAACTTTTGTTAAAACATTAGCTTGGCAGGGCCTTTGCACAAAAAGTTATAAAGATTTTTCGAAAAAAAACGGAGTGGCATTTTGTGGAAATTTCGCAGTTTTCGGCGAATATCTCGGTAACCAGCTATGATCTGGAAACGGGAGCACCAGAAAATGAAAGGCCATTGGGCCAGCTACAAAACCATATGCGAGTCGGGATCCTAGCTTAAGAAACGAATGAAGGGTGATCGTTTGAATGGAGGGTGTCAGAGCTATTAAAATGAGCCCGAAAATTGCTGCCGACCCAACTTTGAGGGGGTGTAGCTCCGGTTCTAGGGGGTTGCTGGTGGCCGGGCATGCACCGTTGGTCTTCGACTTTGCTCTATTTTAATAGATATAAATATCAGCCAGATCCGTGAGATGGCCCTGCTTGCCCCCTCAAAGCTGACTTTCTCGCAAAATGCATCTTAATATCGCCATAATTTGGTGACCTCAACCTTGGCCGATTCCGGTAAAATTTTGCAGATACAACAACCAATATACCTAGTATTATTACTGAAAATATCAGCTCGATCTGTCAGCGCATGCTGGAGAAATATAAGAAACTGTGAATTTGGACCAAAAAACACGTTTTTGGCCTTAATTTGCATATTAGTGATGTTCGAGCGAAAATATTTCTGGTGTGTTATTTTCTACCATAGACCTATCCATTTATCACATAAAAACTATAGGTCAGAATTTTTCATGTTCCGCGGTTTGTAGGGCACCCGCCCCGGTTTTATAAAATGTGGCTCTTAAATTTGCAATTTCAATACCTCTAACTTGGCCACTCTCTGCCTTGGCTTCACAGGTTCGGCGCTGGCATTCGGTCGTAACTCAGGCCTCAGACTGTAGCAACTGAAGTTACCATTAAACATTAAGTAACATTAAACCAGCGGGATCCGACAGAGCAAATCGGAAAATTTGTTCGACTCCAACTTCTTGAGCGAACATCCGTCCCAGCCAGTCCCACCGGGAGCCTCGCGCCTGGAGTACCAGAGCACAGCAGAGCGAGCAC